>PVKE010033183.1:0-18063 GCA_004027555.1 Craseonycteris thonglongyai
CCTCAAACAAACAATCGGCAGCAGTCAGAAATGCTTCTTTTAACAATTCACCATCCTGGAAAGGTTTTTTCTTCTTTGTGAGCATGTGAGAAATTTTGAAAGAAGCAATGGTTGCCTTTTTAGATTTTTCCACATGTCTAGTGAAAACAGTCTGTTGAGTAGTTAAACTTCATTTTAGTTGATTTATTTTTTCTTTCTTACTTCAGATTTAAGTGGATAATTCGTATCAAAAGTGGTATGACTTGTCTGAAAGTGACGTTCAACATGATGTTTTTTCGGCACTGCAATACTACTGCCACACAACAGGCAAACACATTTACCTTTTAAATTAATGAAACAATATGATTCCTCCCAGTCTGTGTTAAAATTATAGGCTCGTTTTCTCTTATTTGGTTCACTCATTTTAGGACTAAAAAAATAAAAATAAAAATAGTTATAGAACGACAATATCATATCAAATTGCCACCATAATAATAGATTACCTACCTCACTTTTAGTTCATTTAAAATCGAATCTATCAAAACACTGTGACCCTAGCTAACCGTCACGACCCGATCAGTCCAGCAACCGCAATCAAAACGGCAACGTGGCGTCTCCCGGTTGGGGGGAGGAGAGTGTAAAGAGCGCAGCGGCTACACAAGACGCGACATGTACAAAGGCGACAGCTAGGGAAACACTTATACATACGATATCGCAAACATACCAACGAGTATAATAAACCTGTGTAGATACTCAAACAATATTTTAAAATTCTAACAAATGTATAAAAATAAATGATAGTTTTACTTAGTGTTTATGAAAAACTTCTGATGCCGTCAAATAATGGCGGGCGCACACAAATCGGGCCGCGGGCGCCATGGCGCCCGTGGGCACAGGGTTGGGAATCCCTGCCCTAGAAGGACACACTCTCTCCATCTTATAAGGCTGTTACTACACAAATATCTTTGAAAAGAAAGATAGCCTATTAAAAAAAAAAAAAAAAAGGTCTGCAATGATTCTGCTCCAAGGATCAAAGACATCTGGCAATGCAAGGCCTCCACGGAGAATAGGCTGGTAACAAAAAGCAAAAACCAAACCAAACCACACACCATGAAATTACAAAAGTTTTCTGCATATACATGATAAGAAACATTTAGAAATATAGCTCTTGTTTATGGATTTGAAATCTTAATATTGTTGATAAGTATTTTCTCCAAATTTATATCAAAATTTAAAAACTTACCATTGAAATCTAAAAGGATATAAATTTATTTTCTAAGAAGTTTTAAAAATTAATGAGCAATGTTTGCAGAAAAGAAAACATGCATTATGACTATACAGAGAATTTTTGTATCTTGAATAGTAAAGGCTTTACAAATGTATAATTTTTTTAAATGTGATATGGTAACAGAAATAGCTCACTTGATTAGAGTATTATGCCAGATAGATGTATGAGGATCTATCTATCTATCTATCTATCTATCTATCTATCTATCTATCTATCTATCATCTATTTATCATCTATCATCAATCAATCATCTATCATCTATATAAAGAGGATCTCTCATTTAAACCAAAAGAAACAGTTATTAAACCTTGGAATAAGGATGTCTTTTTAATTCCACCTGCAGATTTTCATATTTAAAAAAAATAGACTTGAATTGAAGACCTCTTTATGCCAAACAATCATTAACAAAATTTAAAAATACACCATATGACAAACAGTATCATATTATAGGATAGAGAGTTAATCCGTAATATTTCTTGTATTCTTGCAAACCAAGTGGAAAAGGGAAATATGACATCGGTAGTACTTAGTGACCTACAAGCTGAGAAAACAACTTTCAACAGACTTTAGATTTGCCAGCACCTTGATCATGAACTTTTAGCTTCCAGAATTATGAGAAAAATCAGTGTCTGTTGTATAAGCCACCCAGTCTGTGGTATTTAGTTATGCAGCCTGAGCAGACTAATATACTTATATATTCTTTAAATATATTTGATAAAATGTCATCTTTATTCTGATTTTTTTTTAATCGCTAAATTGAAAGTGAAATGTTTACTAACCCTGATTAATAGTAACAAATAGTGAAAAGGTTCATGTATGTTGACACTGGCAATTCAGTGAATCAGTCTGCAGAGAGCCCAGTCAAACCCATTATTCAGAAATTTAGGAACATCCAGAATCTGTGGAAATTGATGATTTTTTCCTATTTTTCTTTTTTTTTCTACTGCAATTTTTCTCTCACTTTTGACACAGGCCATATATTTTTCATGCTGTTCCTGAAATTAATGACCTGATGATATTTTATGAATTGAAACATTTTCTCAAGTTCTAACACTAATATTTTAAAAGGTCAGTCTTTTTAAAAATGCAATTTAACTCCAACATTTTCTGCAACTGTGAACATTTTGACTCACAGTACATTGAAAAAGATCCTTTGAGATGTGGCAATTTCAATACCATGATGGTAGTACTCTAATAAAAGTGAAGTGACAGAATAGAGCACATATTCTTAATAAAATAAATCAATCAAAAATGTTTAATAGCAACTTGACTTTTCATTTATATATTATTAATTTATATAAGTGAATGGCTTTACTTTGTGAGTACTATTGCCCTTACTTGACTTGCCATATAATTATCTGGTAAAATATTTATGTAATATTTCATATATCATGTTATTATGGGTTGGGAGTATATTTTGTTTGAATCCATCCTCAGAAATAACACATATTTATTCTCTCTGTGTCTGTATGTGTATGTTTGTATCTCTCCATCTCTGTCTCTCTCTGTCCTTAATACACACACATATAAAAATTATCTTGTTTTATACAAAGTTCCTTCAGATCAAGGATTATTCTCTATTTCCAGTACATAGCACAGGGTGCCAGGTTAATGTAAAGAAATTAGTAAATATTTGTTGAATTCAACATTACTTCATTTATTTAGGATTGGTGTTCTGGTAGAAGTGCTTGGAGTTTGAGATTAAGCTAAATTAATTAAATCTGAAAGACGGATAAGAAATAAATGATTAGTATAATTTTTTTTCTGGTTCAGTTTCTGCAACACACCTATTAGCCCTAGAAAAGGGCAAGGAAGCTATGAATAAAATCCATAAAACTACATAATATGAGGAATTTATTTTGCCACCCTCTTTAAGTATAACTCAACAAATGTAGAATCCATTATTCTATTCTACCTTGCAACGACTTTGGCAACTTGCTGTGTAGCTACTATTTAAATGCTGCTGAAGGGATAATAAATTTTAGGAAACCTGAGAATGTTGGTTTTGATTACTGAATAATCGCACCTGTATATGAGAAAGGAGAGAGAGTGCTGATATATGAAGCATCATAGTCAACAAAGCTCATGAGGACAAAAATATATTAAATTGCAAGTGCAGAAATCAGCAAATGCCTAGCTAGCTATACACAAGGGTTGTCCAGAAAAAAAAATCCAGCCATAAATGCCTCTATTTTTCATATTATATGGCTGGATAGTTTCTGGACAGCCCTCATAGATCAAAAGGTCAATCTCCAAATTGCAGTAATAGTATATTTGATAGGCTTTCACCAACACATTTGTTCCTTTCAAGTCATCATAATCTGTGATTGTGTACACTACAGGTATGATATATTAATACATCTTTACCCATTTTTGAATTTTCATAGTTTGATTTACTTACTCAGATTTTATATGAAAGGGAGGGCAATATGTATTGGAGGGGGTCTTCCAAACCACTTATGTTACATTTGAAGTGTCAGGTCCTATATCAGCTTGGAATGTGGTATTCATTCTCTTGCCATGTAAACAAGACATTGCTTTTGTTTCCCAAAATGAGATTTTGCATCAACAATCTGTGTAAGTACTTATGGTACAGTGTATTATACAAAAACAATTTGCAGAGGTGTCAAAGAAAAACAATTAATGTATTTTTGCATCACAGAAAACACCTACTTGTTAAATGGCTTATGAAAATAAAAGCATTTTAACATGTATTATAAGAATTAATTCGTGTTTTGTTTGACTTCAATTGCAAATTTTCCTTCTAGTTTCTCGAATCAACAAGTTTCTCTTTTTCTGACATAAAAAGCATTTAGTAGAAAAAAAGTCCTGTGGGTCCTTTCCCCACTTGTAAAAACAATGGCATTTTGCCTAGCACAGTTAAAAGTGACAAACAGTACCAACAGGCTAGATGAATCATAGAAAAAATGTCTCTCATGTTGGCTACTCTTGATCATTACATTTTACAGGTACCAACTGTGTTAGGTAAACACTCTGAGGTACAATGTTTATATTTATTATAATTATTGTATTATTTTTTACTGTGGTAAAAACACATAAAATTTACCACCCTAACCTTTTTTTCAAATTTCTATCCCCATTCCCCTCCCCTTTGACAACCTTCAAGCTTTTTCTCTATATCTATGGGCCTATTTCTATTTTTTGTTTGTTTATTCATTTGTTTTGTTTGTTTGGTTTTTTTTGGTTCCACACCTTAACTATTTTTAAACGTACAGCACAGTAGTATTACCCATACAGAATTTGTCTACAGCTCTGTAGGTTGTTTTCATCTTGCAAAACATAATCATGTATATATGTGTATATATATGCATATATGTATTCTCAAAGTAATACAAGTGCATAAATTCTCAGGACAAATAGTAAAAGAGTATCAGGCAGAAACCTCATGCATTCTTCCATCCTTTTTTTTTTTGTAATGTATAAGTGATCTCTGGGGAAAGTGAATGGCATAGGCCTTTTGTTGCAATATACTCGGACTCTATGCAAATCATCTCCTTTGTAGGTAACTCAGGGCATGGGGCAAAGATTTCCCCAGGTTTTTCTAGCAATATCTGTTTTATGTTTTTGCAGGAATAGGAACTCACCTGTCTTGATGATACTGATTCCATTTAGGACCCATCTAAACTCAGAAATAAATCATTCTTATACAGGGCTAACTTCTGGTTACTCATAAACCGAAGATCTAATCAACAAAACTCCTGACCGCTGAGAAGTTTAAGTGGGACACAAAGCAAGCAGAGATGAACATGCTATGGTGGGCTTGAGTCATTATGCCAGTATTAAAGTACTATACGACTACACTTATTGAGCCTGTGAGCAAACGTTGTTTTCCCATTTCTCAGAATATTTACAAGTCCTCAGTCAGCAGTTCATCATTCAATGGGTCTTCCATGACCACAGTTCAGAAATCTAAACTGAAATTAATATCATCTCATAACAGCCAGATTTTCCCTTTTTTAATCATTGTTAGGGAGAACCAAGTGCAATATTTCCTAGAAACCTTAGCCCTTTACTCTATGCCTATGTTTTCCTTGGTCTCTTATGGTACAAAAGCTATGTTCTACACTTGACCTATTTGAGGTACAAAATAATAATCCATTCCCTTTTAGCATTCATTTTAATCTCTTCAGGACTGCATTTCAGTAATCCAAACAATGACTCCTCCTGTGAAAAAGAAAACACTGACACTTGATACTCTCCTGGGGAACCTATTTTGTTCAGTTTTATCCAAACTAGCAAATATTTGACCCTTTCTACCTTTTGGATGAAACAAACTCAGTGAATGAGGTACATGGCCAGTGAAGACTCATTCTTTGAAAGGGCCAAATTATTTCTTTAGTTTTGGGGATGAGCCACAAGAACTCTGACAAGAACTTTCATTTTGTCACTACTGCTGATATACTGGACAATTCTTACTTATTGGATGTATCTGACATAACCTAAAAACTGCAAGCAGGAGATTTTCAGCAGCTTGATTAAAGGCGATCATGAGAGCAAAACAAAGCTGTACCTAACCTGTTAATTTCAGTCAATGATTTTTTTTTTTTACACTAGCAGTACAGTATATTGTCACTGTCTGGTCTCTACCGTATCACCCCAACACCGTTCAACTGTAAGCTGAGGACAGTGATAGTGTCTTATTCTCTTTTGAATTTGAAGACATTGGCAAGACACTAATACCGACAGCATAGTAAAATAATAATAATAATAATAATGGTTGAATAAATCCATATTGATGTGATAAATGTTTTTCTTTTCTTCCCTTTTTCATATCATACTTTAAGCTTTTGTCAAGTATTCTACTTCATTTTGCAATTTCATCATTTTTGTGTTACTTTCTGTATTCTTGCAGTTAATCTAGAAATGGTGCACTCTCTTTTTAATCATAAAAAGATAAAGCATAGATAAACATTTTTAGTAATTTTTCCAGTTGGTTGTGTGAGAACAAGCTAGAGAGTGATTTTCTTTTTGCCTTATGTTCTTTTGTATTTACATGTATGTTTTGTTTGTTGTTTTTAAGAACACTTAACATCACATCTATCTTCTTAATCCATTTTAAAGATCACAAGAGGCTACTGTTAGCTACATGTACTACATTGTAAAGCAGATCTCTAGAACTTCATCTTCATCTTACATAACAGAACACTTACATTTGTTGAAAAAAAATTTCTTATGAACTATTTTTAACATTTTACTTTCAAACTGCCATACAAAAGAGAAAGCAAGAAACAACCATTAAATATTTATTAAACACCAAGCACAAGCTAGGAACATTCTTTATATAGCATTGTACTTAATTCTCACAACAATCATATGAAGTAAATATAATTACGATGAACAAGTATTCAAAGTTATCACAGGTGTAATAAAGTTCTGAAGTTTATACTTTTGCTTAAATAACTCATAAATTCTATGTGAAACCAGTTATAAATAAATTTGTGGCTTTGTATATTTTCACACATATATAAGAAAAAATATAAATTCTCTAAACATCAGCACTTGGGTACATCATAAGTATGAATCTTATTTCCTAGAGAATTAAAGAACACTCAGAATAGCAGCAGGAGAGATCTATATCCATATGTACTCTGCCAAAAGCCTTAATTTAATTTGTAGATTATTCATTTACAAATACTACAAAAGAAAAAGAAAATCTTCCACTTTGTAGACAGTTATGTGACAAATTAATGACAGAGTATTATAACCACTTGAAATAAATACATGCATGAAAATAGTTCTTCGAATATATTTTTAAAAGTAGAGCAACTTTTTTTTCTTTCGTTCAGAAATCTTGCAAGGGAGGTGTGAATGGTATTAGACATTAATGGAAATTATTAAGATATAATGATTTATCATAAAGTCATTACAAAGTGTATATCTGTCCTTTATTATAATAACCATTATTTAAGTCTGAGTATCACTCCCTTACAAAGGAATTTCAGGTAAGTTTTAGCTAAGATTAGAAGTTTAATAAGTCATCACTATTAATTAAAATAACTCAATTGTCTGGGTATCTCTCCTTATTTTTAAAATGAAGCGGTTATAGTGGATCAGTGTTTTTAAAACAACAGTATATAGCCTGCCTCTATCTTACAGAATTTGTTTCATAACCTATGACCAGTATTTCAGCTTAAGTGACAAGCTAGAGTATACTGAAATAAAATAAGACAGGATAAGATAAGGTAGAATAGGAAATAAAAGTGTGGTTCATATGTAATAAGGAGAATTTTTTAATAATAAACATTTTTCTGTATACATATAATTATGTATGTTTAATGGGTCAAAAATTAAAAAAAGGGTATTGCTCTTGTGGATCAAGATCAAAATTTCACAAGTCATTATACTAAATCACTGGCTTTCATGAAGATATAGATTCTTTAGAGAATCAGATGAAACTCATGCACCTTGCAACACTTCCTTACCAATTAATTATGATTTCCCTGAAGGTCTCCCATGGATTAATCCCTTATTGAACTGAGAAACACAGGTCAAGTAACAATAGACTAATTGCTTTGCTAGCCTTACATGGCCTAGTGGCAGTATTTTCAGTTATTAAATAGCCTAAGTAGAAGATAGGTACCAGGTACAAAACATTAATTGTAATAAAAGTAAAAGAGGAAAAATCCTGGAATATCAGCTGAAATAGAATTAGGTTGTTGGGATTAGGTTAATAGAAGGTGCAGTGTAGCTGAGTAGAAGGAATTATACATGGGCTCCAGGAGATGTACTGATGAAGAAATAAATTCAGGGCCAATGTAGGTTGGTGAAAGGTCAGTGACCTTCATTAATTCAATACCTGTATATTAACTGTATGCTATATGTCAAGAACATAATAGGAACAAGTGAAAAAACATTGAAGAAGAGATAAGAATTCTCCCTTCATGGCATGTGTTATCCTTGTGGAGCCTAAGGGGAAAAGTGTTTGAAAGATACTTCTGTAGTTGAGAGCTGACAAGGCACATACACATATTGTAGTAAGATGGCTTTTGTGTGAACAGTACTATGAACCAGTTTAAATGGTTTTGGTAACTTTAAAAAGAAATATAGGAAAAAACAGCAGACTAGAGTTTGTTTGTAGATGCCTAATACATAGGTAAGAACACAATGAAGAAATTGTGATTTTTGTTTTAGGCATGATATTAAAATCATCCCTCAGGGTATAATTTCCTTCTTGTCCAACAAAATTGAAAGTTAGGTTGAAAACAGAAAGAATCCTAGGGAGAAAAAACAAAATAATTATCCATTTAGCAGAAAGAAAAATCCATATCTATTAAAAAATCCAGATGAACCAAAAAAATAAATAAATAAAGGGTAAAAATGATAAAAATCTTCAAACCACAAATCCTCAACATTTTGTTGTCAAGTATATGTAATTTTCAAATTAATATGTGTATAAATGATTTTAACCTTCTGTATGGCTTCTGAAATATTCTATTAATACCTAGATCTACAGACAAAAAATGCTCATCATTGAATTTTTTAATAATGACATCAAAATGGTCTAGTCAATAGAAAAAAATTTTAAATTAGTTTCAACTTTCAGAAAATATTCTTATGCAACATAAATATTCCATGTACATTTTCTTTACCTATTATTTTAAAATTTTATATGAACAATAAAAATTCTAGTATTTTCAGCAAAAATGAATCAATTTTACAAACTAAAACTAGAAAAAAACACAACTTTGAAACAATTAGACATCTGTTATAACTGTCTTCTCATTATATTCCTTTAAAAAAAGTTAATTGCAGAAATTTACATATTTGCGATAACACAATTCACCACATATAATGATTTTAGCATTTTACTGAATTCGATACTATTATAGAATAATGAATACCAGCTTCTGTACTTGAAAATGATATAAGTGAATCACTGGTACTTCACCAAAATAAACAACTACTATTTACCTATAATCCCTGTATTTTTAATCTTTAAATAAGAATGTTAAACACATATCCATATGAATGCTTATCTACTGTGTAATACTATTTCTCATATTTCTATATTAGTTAGAACTGTTTGTATGTTTATTTTTGTGTGTAGACTATCTTCTGCTGGAGGGCAGAAACCATGTCCTTAAAGTCATTTTTTTTTTTAATTGATACAATTTTCATTGTTTTTCTTTTAAAATTGAAGTTCTTTTAAAATTAGTTGTGCATCTTCAAAGAATGAATAAAATGTGAGAGAAAACCTCAGCTACACTCCACTGAGTCCAGGAAACAATGGTCAACATTTAATTATCTCAATATAGTTTCCTTATTTCTACTATTCCATATTCTAATATGAGTATGTTTAACTTTCATAATAAGAACAGTTTCATTTTTATTATTTAAACTTTCATATGTTAATTTTAATATCCTACTGTCTATTATTATAGATAACATTTCAGATTTCACTTGTTTTACATTTTGTAAAGTGAGTTCAGAAAAATATCTATTCAGCATGAACATCCAATATTTCTTTAAAAATTGTAGTCAGCTTCTCAAACTTAATCCCCCCAAAGTCCTGTGTTTCTTGGATGGATAAAATGACTAAACAAGATACCTTTGTTGTTTGTAAAGTAACATGATATTGAAATGTATGTTCTAATGAACGTCTCTTCTACTTTCACTGAGCACTTATCCACATGAAGCTGTTAACAGGGTGAAGAAGGAAGGGGCCGCTAGAGCAGGAGGCTGCCCAGGGCAGCCCTAAAGAAACAGCCAAGGCACCTCATGGATCTTCCTTCATGTTCCTTCTATTCCAAACTAGGGGGAGCTGACTGGAAGTAGATATAATTCGTGCTAATGGGCCTCAATTGACAAGAACGGAAGTGCTGCAGGCTGGTGGATGTGGGTAATTAGCAGTAATGGGCTGTGATTGCCAGGGGAAGAGAGACCTCCCTCTGTCAATTGCTGGTGAGGCTATAAATACAGAGGGAGGCCAGAAAGGCAGCAGCTTTTTTCAGGGAACTCATGGTCAGGAACGCTTAGGCCAGGAAGGTGTTTTCATGGAAAGGCCAGCGGAGAGCATCCAGGAAGGTATTTTTTTTTAGAGAGAGCTCTTCATTTGATGCTTTTTAGGCTCTGGGGGTTTTTGCAGGGAACTCTTGATTAGCAAAAACAGTCAGCTAGGCCTACGAAGCTCAACAGTGGCTTGGTGCCCGGCGCTGGAAGCTAGCTGGAGAAGATAGGCAGAGGGCCAGCAGCGAAGGAGAGCACACACTCAGAACTGGCAGTGCTGGGTTGGCAAATGAGAGGAAACCTCTCTTCTGCTGTAGAGGTCAGAGATCTGTCTAAAGGACTCAACACAAGCTGCCTGTGCTTTCCGGAGGACGGTGAAAAGAGGGAGGGCAGAAGCAAAGCTCTCCTTTCCATTTGGGTCTTTTGGACTTTGCTTTCTGCTGCCTTGGGGAATCTGTGTGGAGGATCCTCCTGCAGCTGCCTGTCTTCTCCAAAGGACCGTACTGTCAAAAGGGAGAAGGGCTCCTGGTGCAGCCTAGGACAGGTCTGGAGGTGGCAGCAGAGTTATTTCTCTTTGCATATTGTATGCAGCTCAGAAATAGAGGCCTCTTTCCTTTCTTCCACCCAACCTCTGCTGTCTCGGGCAACAGGTGCCCTTACAGTAAACGCTTATTCTAAGACCCAAATCCTATGTCAGTATATGGGCTGAACAATGTAGGCAGCAAGAGTCTGGACTCAGTTTCCCTCCAGTAACAAACTTTTTACCCCACTATGATCATGTCTCATACATTTTGCTGAACATTAGGTGAAAGGGGAAAGAAAACCTATTATCTTTATGCATTATTAAGCTGTCCATTGTAGTTTATGTTTTGTCCTACCTAAACTTAATTTAATCCATATTATTACCTTGTGAAAAGTGTTTCTGAATTATGAAAATATTATCTTTATGGTATCCAATATTAACTTAAGTCTAAAAATGAACTTAAATAAACTCAGATGAATAGAAAGTTTTTAAATAGTCACTTCCTCCATTCTCCTCTTAGAATATCCTCAAAACAGAGTAGTTTTGAAAGATCTACACTGGACCATAGCAAGAATAATTCTTATAAGTCAATTCACACCTCTATAATTCTCCTATGATTCTCACTTAACTATTGTTGGATTGCATAGAAAACTCTCCTGCTTTCTTTATGTTATATTGGTTTCCATAATTTGTTCATCACTAATAATGTAAATGAAAGCAGGGATGTCATTTAATGTTAATGATATTGATAGAATATAAAGAATTTATCTCATTCATTGCTCAGTATTTTATAGACAAGAATACTAAAACTGAGATAAGTGGCTTCTCTATGTCTCATATAGTGTGAAAGGCACAAGGTGGGAACCAGTAATGCCTGACTCCCATCCCAGCACACTCTTTCCATGTCGCTGTTGTACTTCGTTATATTTCTAAAGTGTGCACTCACTTTCTCCTGTACCATTATCTAAAGTTATTTTCTTTGTATACACACATTATACCAAACTTAGTCATTTCTAAATCCCAACCTCATCTTCCAACACCTTTTCCTTTCTTTCAGTTGCTCCACATCAAACAACATTTGTTTTTTTTTTAAGTTTTTTGTTGTTAAATTTACTGGGGTGACATTGGCTAATAAAAGTTACATAGGTTCCAGGTGTACAACTCTATAGTACCTTGCCTGTGTTGTGTTATGTGTTTGCCACCCAGAGTCAATTTTCCTTCAACCATCCTGTCTATGGCTCCCCCTCCCTCCTTCTCAACCCCCTTCCTCCCTTACCTTCAGGTAACCATTCAACTATTGACTGTGTCCATGAGTTGTTTCTTTGTTGCTTTCAGTTTTATTTCCTCATATGAGTGAACTCATATGGTTGTTTTTTTTCTGTTTGATTTATTTCCCTTAGCCCACTTTCCACATCAAACTACTTTTGTTTCTCTTTTATCCCTTCCTCCCTCCCTCCCTCCCTCCCTTCCTTCCTTCCATGGCTTTACAGATGCTCATATAGTTCTCATTCCTTAAGAGCCAGATTCAATATCAACTTTCTATAAAACATCACTCTAATTTCTTTGGGCAGGATTGGTTCTCTGTGATCACATTATCCCTCAGACTTGCTTCTGAAAATAGAAAGATATGAGCTATATATGCAGTAGGAAAAAGAACTGACTTCTGGAGGCAAAATTCCTTGAAACATATCTTCAATCTACAATTATTCAAATGTTAAGCCTGGGAATCACGTTAATGATAGGAATAACCATGAAACTAGTTAAGTGATTTAATGGAGAAAATATAAGATAAATGTTTGATCATTTTTATTTTTATCATATTTCCTCAAATTCATTTGAAATTATTTGCTTCCATTTTTCTCTATATTAATATATGCAAGAATATTTATAATGTATTTTTTGTGTTTGCATATCACAAGTAATATAATTCCTGGTGTGCAACCAAAAAAAATCAATAAATGTTTGAGTGAATAAATAAATTGGTTTTCTTTAAACCTATAACAAATATCTAGCCAAAAGTAGTTTCTTTAGAATCCCATATTCAGGAATACAATGTTTTGACATTCATAGTACAAAAGATATTTGAATCTGACAGATATTTGCATTTGTAGAACAATCCCCAAATAAATTAAACAGATGTATGTTAATACAAGTTGAATGGAGTAGTCTGAAAAAGTATATATTAATTTTTTAGCAAAACTCAGTTCTTAAGACAATGTATTTTGTTTTATTGTTGCCATTTATATCAGTTTTCCTTGCTGGGCATAGACTAACCAAAAATTGCACATGGATTATATTTTTTGTATGTATTGTAAATGTTCCTTTCACTGAGTTTTATTGCTGTCACTTAAATAAGTAAAAAAGAACCAACTTTGTAAGGGAAAAAAAAAAAAAACATATTGAAGCTAATTAAATTTGTAGCTAAGGACAAGGAAGAAAGGCAAACCTCTAACTATATGATTTTCCAAACTATGGATAAATGGCCATTGATGATAAACTTTATTCAATGGCATTTGCAGTCTCTTGGTAAGAAATAGGAAATAAAAAATGTATTATGGATGACCTAACAATTCTTATCCGTAATTTATTTTCCTAAATTACTCCTTATTAAATGGTATTCTAAAATGAGTGAATTTTGAATGTGGACTTCTATTTTCATGTAGGAGAAAAAAGATGTATTACTGAGTTCTACAAAAAAAAAAAGAGAGAGACAATATGATTTGTCATTACTGATAGATGTATACATATAAATATACATACATATAGTGATGATGACTCGGTCAACTCCAACAATCTCTTATAACAAGCTTAAATAATCATTTAAAAAATGTATCAAATTGGGATGCAGGCAGGTTGAGTGTTTGCCTTGCAACCTTGAGGTCTAGGGATCATATCCTGGCCCCAACCTGTGTAACCCCATATGCTGGATTGCAGTGCAGCTGGTAACCACCGGGATGGTGGTGAGGGTTCTCATTCAGTTCCTGCCCCACATGGCCCCACGTTCACCTGTGTGGAATGAAGCCATGTCACAACTAATGATCTACAACTGCTCTTTGCCTGACCTCTTTCTCTCTCTCCCTCACCTCCTATCAAGCAATAAAATAAATCTTTTTAAAAATTTTATCAAATCATAGCAATATGCCAAGAGCAAGAATTTTTACAGTGTGATCCCTTGACCAGAAGCATTATTTTCACCTTGCAACTTGTTTAAAATGCAAACTCACAAGCCCTACCAAAGAACTACTAAATCAGAAACTGAAGTTGGGTCCCAACAATCAGTATTTAACAAGTCCTCCAGTTGATTTTGATGCATGCTAAATAATTATTGCCAAATAAAAACTTGCATATTGATACCAGAATTGAACGGAGGAGAGTAGATGTACGATAATATCCAAATCAGATGGAGCCCACTAAACCACTACTTTAGACATTTAAAAGTCCTTAGAGATAATCAATTAATTTTGTTTGTGTTTATATAAAAATTTGAGGACAAGAATGGGTTACATATTTTATATATTGATGCAAGTTAATCAACATTTTGCAAATAGCTTTTACTATGGCAACATCTTTATTTTTTTCAATATGTCAAAATCTGCCATGTCTGAAAGCACTCAATTATTAAACATCTGTTTTAGGATACTAGTTTAACACTTTGTAAACATTTGGACATGGGGATGGCAAACTAAAATTGACAACCTCTTTCAAATTCTAAGTTATGTTTTCAGGAAGACAGTAGGTGAAGACTCTAGCACTTAACATATTTGATTCCTTTTTCCTTTTAAAAAAAAATCCTTTCCTTTTTAAAAATTTAAAAAAAATTTTTATTTTTCAATTATAGTTAACATTTGATATTATTTTATATTATTTCAGGTGAGGAGCCTAGTGGTTAGACACTTATTTGCTTTCTTATTCAGTAACTTATTTGACTTTAATTTTATTATTTATGTTTATTAATTAAAGAAAGGGCTTTCTTCAGTCACAGAAAGTTCTACCTCCTGAATTTGTAAAACATTCCTGTGAAGGGGAAGCCGGGATGGCTCAGTGGGTTAAGCGCTCACTTTGCAGCGCCGGGGACCAGGGATCGAATCCCGACCCCGGCCCGTGCGGAACCATATGCTGAACTGGGAGCTCCCCCAGTTCAGTTCTCTCTCTGTCTCTGTCTCTGTATCTCACTCTCTGTCAAAAAACAATAAAAATAAATAAATAAATATTAAAAAAAAACAAAAAACATTCCTGTGGATAGAAACAGGTAATTTTAAAAAGGGTATTAGGTGTCCTTAGGTTTTAAATATATAGCTACTGATGATTCACAATACATATATATGTTTGATATGGAGTTTGCTTTTGGCATATTATTCTATGAAGCAGGATAATACTTCATCTACTCTTACTGATAATTCCTCCATATTCCATATTTGCATGTTCACATTTGATGTGGAAATTCAAAGTTTACTTCAATAGTCAAATGAATTTCTATCTTCAAATCCACTGACACCTTCTGAAACCCTCTAAGACTTTTTGTGGTAGGAAGTGAACTCAGCACATAATAAACTTTCTATTGGTTAATAAAATGATATAGATTTCAAATGTACAATTCTATTAACACATTATCTATATATTACATTGTGTGTTCACCACCCTGAGTCAGTTCTCCTTCCATCACCATGTATTTGACTTCCCTTACCTTCCTCTACCACTACCCATCTTCCCTTACCCTCTGGTAACCACTAAACTGTTGTCTGTGTCTATGAGTTGACTTACGAATGACAGGGAAGTTAGGATTACAACGGATTTTAACAAATAAATGTTGAGATTCATTCTTTGTTCATATAAGTTAATAAATTAAAACCACATGAAAAATTGAAATAGTGTTAAGATGTAAAATCAATGGGTTATTTAAAAAATACCAGTTGAGGGGAAGCTGGGATGGCTCAGTGGGTTAAGCGCTCACTTTGCAGCCCTGGGGACCGAGGATCAAATCCCGGCCCTGGCCGTGAGGACCCATATGCTGAGCTGGGGAGTTCCCCCACTTCAGTTCTCACCGGGGCAAGACCCCAGCCCAGTTCCTGCCCTGTGCAGCCTCGTGCCCACCTGTGGAATGAAATTATGTGGAAAAATCAATGATGTACAACTATGGAGACTGTTCGGGGCCTTCCCCCTTCTCTCTGTCGCTGTATCTCTCTCTCTCTCTCTCTCTCTGTCAAAACAAACAAAAAAACCAGTTGTATTTAGTCAATTGCAATGAGTGAAAGTAAATACCAGTCTTAGACTGAATATTAGATACCACTAAAACACAAGTAAAAGTGGATCCTCCTGTTTTTCCCCTTTAAATACTTGTGCTCTTGGCCTCTTTATGATGTCACCTCTCAACATCACTAATGTGAACTTCTACTCCTGGCAAATCATAGGTGGGGGAAATGTCTGTACTAAGATTGTAAGTCCACTTGTCAAATTTTATGTTTTAAAATAACTGAAATGCTCTAGTTATCTTTAACATGTACTCTCTTGAGTGTAAAGCAATGTTTGCTATAATATTATGCCACTAATAAGCAAGAGAGTTTGTGTTTATTAAACACATTCTCAAGCAACACTATAGGTTGTTTCATTCCAAGACTTAGCTAGTTCATTCACTTCACTAAAATACAGACATGGCTTTGGATAAGTCTTTTTCAATGTGATTCTTTTATTTTTTAAAAGATTTCTTGTCTTAAGAGAAGGTAAGAAAAAGTGAGAAACAGTGTGAAAGTGAGAGTGAGAGAGAGAGACGGGGTGGGGTGGGGGTGGGGGGGAAGGCCCAGAGCAGTCTTCATAGTAGTACATCATTAGTTACGACACAGTTTCATTTCACACAGGTGGATGTGGGGCTGTTTGGTTTAGAAAATGAACTGGGGGCCTCCTACATGGAAGGGAAGAACCTTCACTGCCATGCCAGCAGTTAACATCAGCACTGCAGTACAGCATATGGGTCTGTACAGGCCAGGGCAGGGATTTGATCCCCAGATACTTGCAGTTGTAAGGCAAACACTCACCTTGTTGAGCTATCCTGGCAACCCCTGGATGTGATTCTTATTTCACTTTTTATTATATTGTATTTTGGAACATAACGAATAAAATAATTCATGGTTCTTTTTCAGGCAACTATTACCTCCTTAGGGGTCATTTGAAAATTTATGGGGAATTTTTTATGTTATAGTGACTGAGAAGTGCTACTGACCCTTAGAGGTTTAAGTTCAAGGGTACTAAACCTTTGCTAATAAGTGAGTGTGTGTGTGTGTGTGTGTGTGTTCGTGGGGGGAAAGGGGTGTTGACAGGCCAGAGTATCCAGAGAGTTCTCCTCCAACTCCATAATTTAAATGGATTTTTCTACTCTCAGCCTTCTTCACTGTCCAATTACTGTGTATTTTCTCTCTTTATATATTTTTTATTGATTTCCAGTGCAATTGCTTGATGATTGAAGAATAAATCCTAGAAATTATATAAGGAATTAATGCACCATGCCTCTGTAATATTTTTTAAATTTAAAATTTAATAGTATTCTTTCCTGAACCTGAAATATTTCCTTTATCAGAGCAATTAGAGTAGAGAAGTTCATAACCATGGTTGAACATCAAAATTTCTTTAGCAGTATTTAAATGTATATCACCTATGTCAAAACCTAGAGTAAGATATAATGGGGCAAGTAATTTTAATTCATATCCTCAGAACACTAGACCAGATCATTTATTAGTCAACATATCCTAAATTTTATCCAAAAATTTTAAAGATTTATTTTTATTGTTTTTGACACACACAGAGAGAGAGAGAGAGATACAGAGACAGAGACAGAGAGAATGGGGAGGGCCCAGAACAGTCTCCATAGTTGCACATCATTGGTTTTTCCACATAGTTTCATTCCACAGGTGGGAGCGGGGCTGCACAGGGCAGGAAGTGGGCTGGGGTCTCACCCCAGCAAGAACCAAACTGGGGCACTCCCCAGCCCAGCATATGGGTCCACATGGGCCAGGGCCGGGATTCGATCCTCCGTCCCTGGGGCTGCAAAGTGAGCGCTTAACCCACGGAGCCATCCCGGCTTCCCCCCAAAATTTTAAACAGTAAAAAATTTTTATTTTTTTTTAAATTTATTGTTAAATTTGATGAGGTTACATTGGTTGGTAACAATTAGACAGTTTACAGATGTACAAGTCCATCTCACATCATTCATGCATCGTATTATGTGCCCATCACTCAGTATCAGTTCCCCTTCCATCACCTTATATCTAGTGCCCACTCCCACCTCCCCCCACAACTGTCCCCCCGCTCCTCCCCC
>PVKE010033184.1:0-18063 GCA_004027555.1 Craseonycteris thonglongyai
AGAAGCAGTACAGAAGCAGGGAAGATGTTGGGGAAAGATACTGCCCTTACCTTTCTCTCCTCCCATCCTCCATTATCCTACTGGTGTCTCTAAAGGGCTAAAACCCACCCTGAAGACAGCCAGAAAGGGAGTGAAGTTATATCTCCAGTGCACAGAATGGGCAGAGAGAGGATTGAAGTATATCTGGAGAAGGTGGAGTGGAGAAATGGAGAACAAATCAGTGTACATTTAGAGGTTACTGCTTTTTCATAGAAGGGTGAGGTGGGAATCTAAGCATTTGAGACAACCCATGCCACCATCATTTTTGACTGGACAGATGTGATTCTATTCTAATTTGTCTCCCCACATCCACAATTGTCTACATCCAATTAGAACACCATTGAAGCCAGAATTATCAATTCTAAACTAATTTGATTGTTATACCTTGCCCTCTGCTGCCCTCTCCCCTCAGCACTTAATCCTTCAGTGTATTCTATTGCTTTTAGGACAGAATCTAAAATCTTTACCAAGGGTCACAGTGTCCTATGTGGTTTGGTTGCAGCCCCATTGTTTAATCACATCTTGCTCCATTCTCCCCATTCTTTAGCTCTATCCAGCATTACTGGCTTTTTTTGCTTTCTGCCTGATTCTGAACCTTTGAAAGATTGCAAATTCTCCCCGGAATGTGTATTCCTTCTTTCTTTTCTCTCTTAGTTAATGCTTCTTAATCCCGCAGATCTCATACCTAAAGTCAGTTTCTCATGGAAGCTTTCACATAATTCCTAGATCAGCTCAGCTACCCTTTTTATATATTTTTCTTATATAGTTAACATAATTTTTATCGAATCTTCTCAGTTTAACATTCTACATGTATTGTTTTGACAATTTTCATCTTCTTTACTAGATAATAAGCACCATGAAGGAAATAATTTATCTGGGTTTTGTTCAGCATTGTATCTGCAAACCTAAAATGTATACCCACACAGAGTAGGCATTCAGCAAATAGTCACAAACAATTTTGAAATACATATTATATACCTCAGCTATAGTTTAAGATGTTAATATGAGTTCAGATGTATGCACATGTGTTTAACTACTTGATCAGTTATGGATTAATTATTCAGTTTTCCATGCAGAAAAACATGTAATAATATACTCATTGTTTATATTGGCTCTTCATATATTTTACAGGTAAAGCAGTCTTTGTATTTTTAAAATTGTATTTTCAGGTTCTGTCCTTGAAATGTTGAAGTTAAAATCACTGATAGCATTATTTATGCATGGTAGAGACTGTTTCTGTCCAAGAAATGAAAAATAAGGTTCTCTGAAAACTGTTTAAAAATTACCGTACCTTTTTACTATCTTGAATTTTTCTTCCTATAAAACTCACATTTTCTTGGTCATGAAAAAGAATGTGGTTGCCAAGAAAAAGGCATGAGCATGAATGCATAATATTTAAAATTAGTCAATGTAAATGTTCTTTTAGAGAGGAAAGTTGTTATATCAGGGGAAATGCTATCTGCTTTCTAAGAGACTGTTTCTAAACAAATAATTATAAACCGTATTTTTGATATGGTCTATGAAGTTCTGGATGGAAGAATATTTTTGTAATTGGCTTATCTATGTTCAGGGAGACATGGTTTTGGTCCTGTTGCTGCAACCCTTATTAAGGCTGTTTCTCCACAAGCAACAGGGAATATATGTGAAGAAAATACATTAGAATTTTGTTGAATTAATTTAGTCAGTGTCACAGTTATTTTTCACATTCTAAGAAGCAAAGAAAAAGGCATGACTCTTTTTAGTATGCTTATTGGAAAGGGGAGTAAGGTGGCCTATGTAAATGAGAGAAAGTATAAGAAGTACCTAGCATGATGAGAGTAAATATTATGTAAAAATCACACAGTAGATGCTTTATAAATAGTAGTTCCATTTTATCTCCATTTATGGATATACTAAAGTCATCAGGGAAATATTGATTACAAAAGTATAGTCACCACAGTTAGAGGAACATCTCATAGGGAGAGGCAGTGTATTCCCTACCTTTATTTGTATCCATTCTCAACTAGGTATGAAGGAGACAGAACAAAAGTTTAATTCAAAATTAGAAGACTCAGTGGGATATAATAATAGCTATGTGAGAGAAAGAGAAGGGTAAGTGATGAAAAGACAGTGGCCTCTCTCTTATATGGTATAGGCGGGCAGTGAGAAGTCAAAACAAAGCAGCTTATCACTTTTTTTTTTCTAAGCAGTAGTACCTGATTTTCAACTGGAGTTAGACCCAAGATTCTAATATGTTAAAATAGGTAAAAGAGGAACTCATGAGGTTGTTAGTAGATGAGGGAGTTATCTAAGATTCCTACCCTCTTTTCCTTTCCACCCAACTCAACCTAACCCTGAAATTATGTGGTTCTACAGAACTCTGGCGTGGAAACTTTGTTTTGTAACTGCTGCTATTCAAATAACACTGTAGTAACATAGACCAGAGTGTAACCACAGCACAATGGCCAGAGGAAATTTTATACCCCAGTCTTGAAGGAAAATTGAGTTCTGACATAGTTCCCAATTGAACTTTAGAAAGAGAAAGTACTTAATTTATATTTAGGAATGCCTGCTTTAAAATGATATCTTTAATTGTTAATTCCATAGATAAATTTCTTAAATTACTTGATAGTACTTGTTGCTTAGTCAATTTCAATGTATTTTGTTAAATATTTTATTTTATAGGAAAAAGACTGGATCATCTGTTAAATTATTTATTTTTTGTAAAAAAAAATGAGTAGATTCTAAAATTGCTGACTTGACATAACATTTGAAGCTGAGTTTCACTGTAGAGAATGGATGGTATATAAATCCAAACTTTGCCTTTGTAGTAGTTTTATACTATTTTCGTGAAATAGGAAAGTTGCTAAAGTAGTATGAGAAAAAATTAAGGAAATAGTCTGTTGTACTCACTGTTTATACTCTTTAACTTCTCAATGGTTCTAAATAATTTCAATTGAATTGTTAGCTGGCATCACTGAATGGAAATAAAAAATACAGCTTTAGCAACAGTCTCTCCTTTGCAACCACATGTAGACAAATGCTATGCTTGATGCCAGTGAAAGTTGGTAATATAAAGTAAATTTAATCTGATAGTTAAAAAGCAAAGATGGAAATAAAATCATTCAGAAAATAAATACTTTGTTTTCTTACAATCAAAATTATTACTTTCTTGTATATTTTGCCTTTTACTTCCCACAAAAACAGAAGGAGTGACTCTACAATGACTTAAGACAATATGTTGCATTCCGGCCAATAGAATGTGACCAACAGGATGTGGACCAAAGTAGTTAGTCTGTGTACATTCTTCACATTCATTCTTTGTCCAACGTCTATGACTGGATGTGATGGACTTGTAAATGGCATTATTCCAAGTTGTAATGAGCACAAATTTTTCATCACAGCTTGGAAAGTAGTTTGATTCACATATTACTGTTACATGAGTGACAAGCTTTTGTTAAGTAAAGCCACCGAGAATTTAGGTTTGTTCCCACTGAGCCATCCTGACTTCCCCCACTTTTTCTTATGGCCAAGTGATATTCCATTTTATATATGTACCACATCTTCTTTATCAAATCATCTATCAAAAGACACTTTGGTTGTTTTCAAGACTTGGTTACTGTGAATAGTGCTGCAGTGAACATTGGGGTACATATATCTTTGGGGATGGAAGATTTCAGATTTTTTTGGCAGATACCTAGAAGAGGGATTGTTGGGTCATATTGTAACTCTATTCTTAATTTTTTGAGGAACCCCCATACTGTTTTCCATAGTGGCTCTACCAATTTATATTCTCACCCTGTGTAAGGGTTCCTTTTTCTCCACAGCCTCTTCAACACTTGTTATTCCTTACCTTGTTGGTAATAGCCACTCTAACAGGTGTGAAGTGATATCTCATTGTGGTTTTGATTTGTATTTCCCTAATAGCTAGTGAAGTTGAGCGATTTTTCATATGTCTGTTGCCCATTTATATGAGGGCTGTCCAGAAAAATATCTAGCCATTGTCAATATAATAAGAACCATTCTATGGCTGGGGACTTTCTGGACAGACCTTATACGACTTCTTGGGAGAAGTACCAGTTCAGGTCCTCTGCCCAATTTTTAATTGGATTGTTTGTTTTATTGTTGAGTTGTATGAGTTCCTTATATATTTTGGATATTAGCTCCTTATTGCAGGTGTTGTTTGCAAATATGGGCTCCCATTTAGTCGGTGGCTTTTTATTTTGTTTTGTTTTATTGATGGCTTCCTTGCTGTGCAGAAGCTTTTCAGTTTGGTATAGTCCCATTCATTTATTTTTGCTTTTACTTCCCTTGCTTTTAAGGTTAAATGCATAAATTTCTCCCTGAACTCAGGTCCATGAGTTTAGGACTGGTGTTTTCTTCTATGCAATTTATTATTTTAGGGCTTGTGTGGAGGTCTTTGATCCATTTTGAGTTAATTTTGGAATATGGTGAATGCTCGTCGTTCAGATTCTTTCTTTTGCATGATTTTTTCAATTTTTCTAGCACCATTTATTGAAGAGGCTTTCTTTCCTCCACTGTGTTTTTGTCTCATTTGTCAAAAACTATCTGCCAATATACATGTGGGTTTATTTCTGAGTTTTCAATTATATTTCAGTAGTCTGTCTGTCTGTTTTTCTGCCAATACTATGCTGTTCTGATTGTTATTGCTTTGTAGTATCAGTTGAAGTTTGGGAGTGTGATGCCTCCAGGATTTTTCTTTTTTCTTAGGATTGCTTTGGCTATTTGAAGTCTTTTGTAATTCCATATAAATCTGATGTTTTTGGTCTATTTCTTGACAAAAAAAGTCTCTGGGATTTTAATAGTGATTTCATTAAATTTGTACATTGCTTTGGTTAGTACGGCCATTTTAACTATGTTGATTCTTGCAATCCATGAACACAGAATATCTTTCTATTTCTTTGTATCTTCTTCAATTTCTTTTAATAGTGTCTTATATTTTTCAGTGTACAATTCATTCATATCCTTTGTTAAATTTATTCCTAGGTAGGTGTTTTATTCTTTTCACTACAATTGTAAAAGATTTTTTATTTTTTTATTTTTCTGAAGTTTCATTGTTAGTTTATAGAAATGCAATGGGTTTTTGTACATTGATTTTATATCCTGCAACTTCACTGTATTCATTTATTATATCTAATATATATATATATATATAGATAGATAGATAGATAGATAGATAGATAGATAGATAGATAGATAGATAGATAGAGAGGGTCTTTAAGATTTTCTATATAAAGAATCAGATCATCCGTAAAAAGTGACAATTTAACTTCCTTTCTCTCAATTTAGATTCCTTTTATTTATTTCTCCTGATTGATTTCTCTGGCTAGAACTTCCAGTACTATGTTGAACAGAAGAGATGACAAGGGATATCCCTGTGTTGGTTCTGATTTTGGAAAAAATGGTTCAATTTTTCAACATTCAGTATGATATTCACTGAAGGTTTGTCATATATGGCTTTAATTATGTTGAGATATTTACCTTCTATACCCATTTTATTAAGTATTTTGATCATAAATGGGTGTTTATCATGTCAAATGCTTTTTCTGTGTCAATTGATATAATTATATTTTTTACCTTTTATTTTGTTTATGTGGTATATGAAACTGATTGATTTGCATACACTGTGCTATCCTTGTGCCTGTGGAATGAATTCCACATGATTGTGATGTATAATTTTTTAAACATATTGATATATTCTATTTGTAGTGTTTTGCTTGGGATATTGCATATGTGTTCATTAGAGACCTTGGTCTGTATTTTTCTTTTCTTTTCTTTTCTTTTTTTCTTTCTGTTATCCTTACCAGGTTTTGGTGTCATGGTAATGATGAGCTGATAAAATGAGTTGGGAAGTATGTCCTCTTCAATTTTTTTGAAGAGTGTGGGGAGGACAGGTATTAAATCCTCTTTTAATGTTTGATTGAATTCACTAGTGAAGCTGTCTGAGCTGTCTGGTCCTGGACTTCTGCTTTTAAGGAGGTTTTCTTTGGATGGCTGTTTAGATTTTCTTACTGTTGATCAGTCTATTTAGATTATCCAGTTCTTCTTGATTCTGTCTAGGTATACTATAAATTTCTAAAAACTTGTTTATTTCTTCCTGGTTATTGAATTTGGTGGCATATAGTCCTTCATAGCATTCTCATATGATCCTTTGTGTTTATGTGGTATCAATCATAATTTATCTTTCATTTCTTATTTTAGGCATTTATGTATTTTCTCTTCTTTACCTTAATGAGCCTAGTCATGGGTTTGTGAATTTTATTAAAGTTTTTGAAGAACAAGCTCTCTATTGTGTTAATTTTTCTATTTTTTTGTTCTTTGTTTCATTTAGTTCAGCTCTAATTTTTATTATATCCTTCCTTCTGCTGACATTGTATTTCATTTGTTCCTATTATATTTTTCTAGTTTTTTATATTTTAAGAATTATTTTTATAGTTTTTGACAGAGAGGCAGAGAGAAGCATGAGAGACCAGAGCAGTCTCCACAGCTCCGTGTCATCAATGTTTGATATAGTTTCACTCCACAGGTGGGTGCAGGGCACATAGGGCAGGAACCAGGCCAGGGGCCTCCCACATGGGAGGCATGCCCTCACAAGCTAGAGGACTCCTACATGGGAAGCCCATACTGATGAGAACCAAACTGAGGGCACAACCCGCTTCAGCATGTGTGTTCACATGGGCCAGGGCTGGGATATGATCCTGGGACTCTGGAGCTGTAAGATGAGCACTCAACCCACTGAGCCAACCTGGGCATCACCATTTCTTGTTTTTTATTGTTGCCTTTTTTAATCTTTAACATGTTTGTTTGTTTGTTTGTTTATTGTTTTTGACAGAGAGAGAGAGAGAGAGAGAGATACAGAGAGAGAGAGAGAGAGAGAGAGAGAGAGAGAGAGAACTGAACTGGGGGCACTCCCCAGTTCAGCACATGGGTCTGCACGGGCTGGGGCCAGGATTCGATCCTGGGTACCCAGCGCTGCATAGTGAACGCTTAACCCACTGAGCCTTCCTGGCTTCCCCCATTTCTAGTTTTTTATTTTATTTTATTTTATTTTATTTTATTTTTATTTATTTATTTATTTTTTAATTGTTTTTGACAGAGAGAGAGAGAGGGAGAGAGAGAGAGAGACAGAGACAGAGACAAAGAGAGAACTGAACTGGGGGAACTCCCCAGTTCAGCATATGAGTCCGCATGGGCCGGGGGCCAGGATTTGATCCTAGGCCCCCAGCACTGCAAAGTGAGTGCTTAACCCACTGAGCCATCCCAGCTTCCCCTATTTTTAGTTTTTTAAGATGCAATGTTAGGTTGTTTATTTGTGATCTTTCTTGTTGTTCTTGTTTTTTAAGATTTATTTTTATTGTTTTTTGACAGAGAGAGAGACAGAGAGAAACAGAGAGAAGGGGGAGGGCCCAGAGCAGTCTCTATAGTTGACAGCATTAGTTTTCCATATAGTTTCACTCCACAGGTGGGCGCGGGGCTGCGCAGGGCAGGAACTGGGCCAGAAGCCTTCCGCATAGGCCCCGGCAAGAACTTAACCGGGGGCACACCCCAGTTCAGCATATGGGTCCACTTGGGCTGGGGTCAGGATTTGATCCTCGGACTCCGGGGCTGTAAAGCGAGCACTTAACCCGCTGAGCCATCCCAGCTTCCCCATTCTTGTTTTTTGAGATAGGTCTGTGATTATGTAAATTTTCCTCTTAATACTGCTTTCTCCACATCCCAGTAGTTTTGATAGAATGTGTTTTAATTCTCAATTTTTCTATGTATCTTTTGATCTCTTTTTAAAAATTTTCTTTAACCCAGTTGCTTTTTAATAGCAAGTTGTTTAATCTCCATGTACATGTGATATTTTTCTGCCTTCTTTTTGTAATTGATTTCCAGCTTCAGAGATTTGTGTGATTTCAATCGTCTTAAATTTGCTGCGGCTAGTTTTGTGACCCAGCGTATGGTCTATCCTTGAAAATGTGTCATGTGTACTAGAAAAGAATGTATAGTCTTGTGTTCTAGGATGATGTGATTTGAAAATGTCTATTATATCCATGTGCAATTATGTATCATTTGAGGCTGATATTTTCTTCTTGATTTTCTTTTGGGATGCTCTATTCACGGCTGTCAATGGGGAATTGAGATCCTATACTATAATTGCGTTTTTGTCAGTATCTCCCTTTATCTCCCTTTAGTTCTGTTAGTAGTTGCTTTATAGACTTTGGTGCTTCATGATTGGTGGCATATACAGGATCTGGCGAAAGTAACATCCCTCATTTATGAGCTGGTAATCATTAAAAAAGGTGTTACTTCTGCCACACCCTGTATATTAATAAATGACATGTATTCTTGTTGTACCCTTTATCATTATCCATCTTTGTCTCTTATTATCTTTTCTATTCTGCTGACTATTTCATCAGAAATCAGCATGGCAATCTCTGCGTTTCTCTGGATGCCATTTCCTTGGAGTATTTTTTTCCACACTTTCACTCTGAGTCTGTTTGTCCTTGTGGCTGAGATGTGTTTCTTGGAGACAGAATATGGATGGGTTTTGTTTTCTAATCCAATCTGCTACTCTGTGCCTTTTCACTGACAAGTTCAGTCCATTTACATTTAGGGTGATGAATGATATATGAAGATTTCCTGTAGCCATTTCTCCTCCATTTTTATTTTGTTGTCTCAACTCTTATTCATGTATTTTGATTTTTTTGTTTGTTTGTTTCAGGTCAAATATCCTCTTTCAGTATTTCTTGAAATGCTAGCCTTCATGTTGTATTTCACTGATCTGGAATGTGTAGGATGTTTGGGGGAGGCTGTGGTTGAGGGGAAATGGTATTTGGGAACTCTACTTTCCATTCAATTTTTTGTGAGCCTAAAATTGCTCTAAAACTAATTTTTAAAAAGAAAAAGAAATAAAGGACTCAGATAGTTCTGGTAGAGTTTCCTTTTCTTTCTTTCTTTTTTACTCTCAAGTCTCTCTTTTTTCTTTTGTGACATTTCCATATTTCTGTCTTTGATATTACTAATTATTTCTTCCAGTTGGTCAGCTCTGTTTTCTGAACTAGCTATTTCATTCTTTATCTCTTTTATTGAGTTTCTATTTGTTTTTTGTTTAATTTCAATATCTTTGGTAAAATACCTCTTTTTTACATTGCTTTTATTTCTGAGATCATTAAACTGTCTACTTGTGTTTTCTTGCATTCTATTTGAACTTTTTTCACAATTGCAATCTTAAATTCTGTCATTTAAATCACATTATTCTATGTCTTTAAGATCATTTTCTACAGATTTTTCTTTTTTTTCTGAGCAGACTTGTTAGCATGGTTGTTCATATTTATTAATGAATTGCTTCTTTCTCTGGGCATTTACAGGAGTGGATATTGCATTTAGTAGATAAGAAGAGGTTTTTCTTCCGTTTTCCTGTGCATATCACTGTATTGTTTCATTTTCTTTTGTAGTTTTCCCTTTTCTTGTGGTGGGTGATTTTCTATAAGGCGGACTTCTCTGCTTTGACCAGGTAGCCTTGGCCTCAGTGCACCACCCCCATGGGAGGATGTGCTAGACTATGGAGCTCTTAGCCTCTGGAACCCCAGTGCTCTCCCTGCAGGCAGAAGCTGAAGCACCTGTGTGTGTCAGCTGCCCTGCATCTCTCACCTGTTTTCAACCAGTAAGGGTGGGGGTGGTATTTTTTGTGGGGAAGAGTCTGATGATGGTGGCTGCAAGCTCACTGCTGCTACTCTGTCACTACTATTTCCTCCTAGTTACTGGAACTAGCCATTCTGCCATATGTCTGCTACTCAGGAACTGTCTCCCTGAATCCCGAGGATGTAGATATTCTGCTCTTTAACCTGGTACTGATACAGTTACTTCGGTGGCCAGTGAAAACACTAGGAGGGGTTATGGATGGAGAGCTCTGGAAGGGTGGGAGGAGGCAACCAGGCTTTGTGCCTTTGTTTCCTGCCTGACAATGAGGGCAGTGAGGACAGTGCAAGTTTACTCTTTTGTATTTGGTCTTTGCCCTGAGGTCTCTGCCTAAGTGTTGAGATCATCTAGTCTTGTGTGCTGATCCCTCAGGCTAGAATGCACTTGGCCAGGATAGGTCCCACCCCTGCCCCTGCCTTTTCACTCCTTCTTTCTTTCCTGGGACTAGTCTGGGCTGTGGCTTCTCTTGAGCCCTGCTTCTACCCCTTCTGCTCTCTGTCCAGGGACTGGAGAGAGGTTGAACTGCAGTGTCTCATGGCCCTCACCTCTGCACCTCCTTCTCTTTGTACCAGAACCCAAGTGAGAGAGTAAGGTTGGACTGGGGCATCTTGTGGGTCCTGTCTCTGCACCTCCTTTTCTCTCACCTGGAACCAGAGTGAGGTCTGGGATGCTCACCCACCACCTTCTCCCTCCCCTCTCCCATGACCATAGTGAGTCCCAAGCAGGGTCCTGGGACTTTTTTCTCAGTACTTCCCCTTTCCTCCTCCAGTGTTTGCTCCTCTTCACTCACCTTCAGATAAAAGGTTTATTTTGATGTGATGAGTGGGTTTCTTAGTTGTGTTTGTGTGGCTCAGGAAATCTTTGGTTAAATTATAGTTGTTTTATTTGTTGTAAGTACTAGGGGAGTTTTCCAGGAGTGCCTCTCATGCCAACATTTTGATCCCTTCACCCTTTTTTTCTTAATTAACAAAAAATTTGGGGGTTGCCTTTATGAGACACAGGTCTGGTGAGGTAGCCATTATTAGTGTTGTCTCTGAATGAAAGGAAGAATTGATGTGATACAATTTAATTCTGGTTAGAAATTTAAAAACTAAAACATGGCATCTATTTGTGTGTTTTGAAAGCTTTACTTTGAAATTATCCAAGATAGCACCTAAACTAATATTCTTAGTTTATCAATAAGTGAACTGGGTCCAGAGTGGAGAATTACCTTGGTCGTATTTACCTGGCAGTTTAAACCCAAAAAGCAATAAAAAAACCCAGTCCAGTTCTCTTTCCACCGTGCCTCTCGGACAATGATCGAAAGGTATACTAGACTGTATTGAGAAAATGCAGAAACACTCTGGTTTGGCTTTTTTCTTTCAGCTATTATACCAAAGAATCTTCTCATGCCCCTCCACTAGGGAAAGAGCACAGCAGCCAGAATCTGTCACTGTTGTTGGAGAGGGAAGGTGCTTGGGCAGGAGGGCCACTCTCCCAGCAGAATACTTTTCCTGCACCAGGCCTCAGGACCCTTTAAGTATATGTCACACCTTTCATCTACATCAAATTTGGAATAAAATTTTTAGCCACTGAGTATACAAGGTTGGCCTGCCTCTGCATTTAAGTGACACTGTGTTTTGATATCTGAGGTGATATGTCTACATAAATACATTAAGACAAGAAAAGCAAAGGTCATAACTGTCCTTATTACTGAAGCTAAAATTTAATGAGTTAGATCACAGGCTGCTTTAAGAATAGCCATGCCAGGTTAATGGGGATCTGCCACGGAAGCCAATTGCACTGTGCACAATTACATCCTATTCTAATAGCTGTAGTCAGGGTTACACAAAGATTCTGTCTCTGGGTAATTACTAGCTAGGAAGCAGGTGAAGGGAAACCAAGCAAACTGTTGCTGAATGTATAAGAGACACAGAGAGAGCACAGAGCTTGTAGCTATTCTGCATGTGTGTGTATGTTATCTGTTGCTAAGAAGCTAGCTTCACTATCTGAAGCCCATTTCTGTTAGCACTGACCAAAAGGACATTTGATTTCAAAAACACTTTTAGAAAAGTAGCTGAAATGTGAATAGTAGGAGACGGGGAGGAAGAACTCAGAAAGCCCTTTCTTATTAAGACTGTTTCTCTGAGTATTTTGGAAGATTTAGTAAGCTTACATTATTGATTTTTCTTCCAACCTAAATACAGAAGAGTGTCACCAAAATCCAAAATGAAATTGTAAAATTTGAACAAATAAACCTCAAAAATTGATTTAATAAAATATCTCCTTTAATTTTTTTTCCCTCACCTCTGTGGCTATTTCCACATCAGTTAGTACACATAGCTAAAAGGGGGGCACTGAAGAGCCTTCTGACAATTGAAAATCCATCAGAAATATAGATAAAAACACTGATATTTCAAAGTGACAAAATTTCTCTATGATCTCATGGATCAATTTTCATACTATTGATTTTTGCAGAACATCTGAGGAAACAACACATATACTCCAAGCGAAACAAAGGCATTCATGTTATCACTGATGAGATACTTAAAAATCCATGGATATGAGGGTAATGTTTTCTTAATAAAAGCATCAATGACATTTATTAGAACTGTGGGAAAGTCATCACAGGCAAGGTCAACTGTATTTCTAAGTGCTGCCTTTTGAGTAGTACTATGTTTATAAGAAATGAGTATTAAATAAATGAAACAAGTAATGTCAATTTATTAGAACATTCTTTGTTTCCAAGAGGTTAAATATTTTGAAAAAGTAATCCCTAAAATTAGTTGTTCAGACAAAAATTGTAAAGATCTTCAGAATGACTCAGGACTTTTAAAATATCCTTTCAAAGTAATAAAGTAACTCATGGTAGAATAGAAACAAAGGAGCAAGAGGAATTAGCTGGTATAGAGTGAAATCTTGCTACTGCTTCCTCTGAGATTAAATGTTGGTGATATTGCTCTTTTTTTTATCATTAGATAAAGAAAAAGAAGAGGCTTTACAATGGTTATATATTTATTCTGTTCTTTTTCTCTCTCTAAACAAAACACATTTTTCCAAATCCTTCAGTGTTTTCCATACTCTCCAAAATGTCATTTGTTTTTACTCCTAATTTCAGATTTCTATTCTTTTCTTGGTTATCTTCCTTAGAGATTGTCCTTAGAAAATTAAATTTTGTAAGTATGTCTAATAATTTGTAAAAGACTCGGTCATTCTTAGCAAGGCTGCCTTATTGAATTGACCTTAGGTAACATAGCCTCTAAGGACCCTAAATAAATTAAAGAACAGAATACTCTCTAATTTAGTGTTCTACTTCTTTCATTCAGTTGTACATAATGCCATCTCAGTAAGGAAGAAAACTCCACTGTAAATGTATTATGTTTGGGAAATGCTCAAGAAATGATTCAGCCATTCTTTCAATTGCATAGATCAAATGCCAATATATCTTGGATAACTGCAGCATTCAAAATGTGTACATTTTCTATGAAGGCAAATAAATAGGTATTCTTTTTTAATATTTATATTGACTCCGACTATTTAGAGAACACAGTGGTCAGCTCTGTCCACTTACACAAGTGCTATTTCTGGATAATACAAGAAAGAAAAAAGAAGCCATAAGAACTAACATAATAAAAGTGAAAAGGGGCATCTCACGAGGAGCAACACTTCCAACACCATACATTACTTAACCCCACTTAGAACTAATACAATCCAAGAATAACAAATGTCCAAGTTTCAGAGATATTTTTTAAAAATCAGATACATTGGCAATTTACTGCTATACCAATGGGTCCACCCAAGAAACAAAAGAAAACATTGTCAAAAATGAGTTTTCCTGTTTGTGTCAGAATTAACGTTTCTTAAAATAGAGTTCAAGAATGACCCAGATCAATTTATATTTTATAAACTTGTTACTTAAAGAGTGTTCCATGGACTAGAAGTATCAACCCCATAGCCACTGAATCAGAATCTGCATTTTATCAAGATCCCAAGGTGATTCGTAAGCACATTAAAGCTTTTGGGAAGCACTGCCTAAAACACAATAGGCCACGAAGTTCCAGTGTCTACTTTCATTATGATCTTCATAGAACATTTAAAACATTACAGATCCATGTATAGAGTCAGTTTAATGAATTTCCCTATAGGTCTATATTCATATTTGGTGCTATATTATGAGAAATTAAATAAATTATTGGTAAGTAATTATACTAAGGACAGCATGGCCTTAGCAGAATGACCACTAACTTTGAACCCAAAGAGAGTTATTCCTAATTTATAACTCACCACTAGCTGTGTGTACTTGAACAGGATGCTTTATCTTTCTAATTGCCATTTATTTCACTTACAAAATTGGATTAATGCTACCTTGTGTCAATGTATTTAAGAAAATGAACTGAGGTGATATAAGCAAAGTGCTTAAATAAAGTTTGATCAGTTGCCTGAAGACCAGCTCTAAATTTCCTCCTCAGAACCTTGTGTGAATTCTATTCTCTGGTTAACTCTATAGTCTGTTGCTTAAAGCGTATTATACAAGTTCACATCAGTTAGGTTTTTACATTTAAGGCCCACATTTTTTCAAAGCAGTAGTCTCTTAGGTCTCATCACAAAGTCATCACTACTCACTCTGACCAGACTGAGCCAAAAAAATGGCATATGAATAAAGAACAAAGGAGAAGTAGATTATTTCAAACTAGTTGTCCTCCAATGTAGTAGTGTAAGTGAAACATTTTTGTCTAAGCCTCACTAAAATTAGCATGCTCCTGAAGAATTTCAGAGACTTTTTATAGTCACCTGTCACTATAAATTGGAGAATGCTGATCCCTAATATAACACATAAAATATTTTATCCAGAGGCATCATCTCACTTAGATAGTTTAAATATTTGTCCTTGTTTCTCCAACACAGTCCTAGTTTACTCTTGTTTATTCAGGTATAATTATTAGTACTTCTAATTTCACTTTAAAAAAAGTACCCCACTATAAATGATATAGTCATCTGTAAGGAGATGACTTTGGCTGTCCAAAATTAACCCATTTTCCATTTAGGAAAAAAAAAAAGTGCAGCTTGCTACTGTGTTCATTTAATTTTAAATTAACACACTTTTTGAGGCTCAAGCAAATCTGACCAGCTTCCAATGTGAAAATAAAATATAAAAACTGTTATTGGAGTTATTTCTAAACATAACATATGTCTAATCCTAATGTAACAGAAATGTATATGATGATCAGTATTTAATATTTTTCACATATATGAATAGTACATTTTCTATGTTTTTACTTTTATCTGTACCACAAAGCCTCAGTAATCAAAACAGCTTGGTACTGGCAGAAAAACAGGCACACGGACCAATGGAATAGAATTGAAAACCCAGAAATAAACCCACAAATTTATGGACAGATTAGTTTTGGAAGAGGAGCGAAAAATATACAGTGGGGAAAAGAAATCCTCTTCAGTAAATGGTGCTGGGAAAACTGGAAAACCACATGCAAAAGGCTGAATGTGTACTGCGATCTCTCACCATATACCAAAATTAACTCAAAATGGATTAAAGACCTCCAAATAAGAAAGGAAACAATAAAACGTATAGAAGAAAAAATTGGCACTAAACTTAGAGACCTGAGATTCAGGGAGGACTTTATGAATCTGACCTCAATGGCAAGGGAAGTAAAAGCACAAATAAACAAATGGGATCTTATTAAGCTAAAAAGCTTCTGCAGTGCAAAGGAAACTGTCAACAAAGCAAAGAGGCAACCAACCAACAGGGAAAAATATTTGTTTTGACATTTTCAGTGATCAAAAAGTACTATATTTTGTAAATGGAAATACTACTACTAAGAACAAAGTGCTATAAATGGAATGATAGCATTTGTTTCCTAAAACTATATACTAGAGCAATACAAAAATAATAATAGGGGAAGCCGGCATGGCTCAGTGGGTTAAGCGCTCATTTTGCAGTGCCGGGAACCAGGGATCAAATCACGGCCCCGGCCCTTGCGGGACCATATGCTGAACTGGGAGCTCCCTCAGTTCAGTTATCTCTCTGTCTCTGTCTCTGTCTCTCTCTCTCTCTGTCAAAAATAAATAAATAAAATATATTTAAAATAATAATAATAATAATAAATATGAGAGATTTCATAGCAAACATTGGGGGTAAAATTAGGATTGTAATCCATGAGTTACCTTGAAGTAAACACTATAGCTAGAAGCACTGCTGGTGAGTATTATTGGGGTAAATGGGAAAAGGGTTAAACAGCAAGTGCAGAAGAAATGTACTCGTTTCCTTTCTTTATATATTTTTATTTATTTATTTATTTTTGACGAGAGAGAGAGAGAGAGAGAGAGAGAGAGAGAGAGAGAGAACTGAACTGGGGGAGCTCCCAGCTCAGCACATGGTTTCGCACGGGCCGGTGCTAGGATTCGATCCTCGGTCTCCAGCGCTGCAAAGTGAGCGCCTAACCCACTGAGCCATCCCAGCTTCCCCACGTTTCCTTTCTTTGCCTAAGCGTTTCTTCTGATATAGAATGCTGTACATTTCACCAGGACTCTCAATCCCATGGTGGGCCTGGTATTCTCAGTTGGCATGCAGCACACTTTCACATTCCTCTCTATATGTTCCCCTCTGCTGCAGAGGATGAAAATGTAGTACAACATTCACCACACTGCTTTACCAGCTAAGGTCCATACAACGGTAGGTTTCTTGGTAAGACACATTAGTTTAAGGGAGGGATTCCCAACCCCATGCCCGCGAGCGCCATGGCGCCCACAGCCCGATTTGAGTGTGCACGCCATTATTTGACTGCATCATAAGTTTTTCATAAACACCAAGTAAAACTATAATTTATTTTTATACATTTGTTAGAATTTAAAAATATTGTTTGAGTATCTACACAGGTTTATTATATTCATTGGTATGTTTGCCATATCGTATATATAAGTTTTTCCCTAGCTTTCGCCTTTGTACATGTCGCGTCTTATTTAGCCGCTGCACTCTTTAAACTCTCCTCCACCCAACCAGGAGATGCGAAGTTGCCATTTTGATTGCGGTTGCTGGACTGATCGGGTCGTGATGGTTAGCTAGGATCACAGTGTTTTGATATATTCAATTTTAAATGAACTAAAAGTCAGGTAGGTAATCTATTATTATGCTGGAAATTTGATATGATATTGTAGTTCTATAAGTATTTTTATTTTTATTTTTTTAGTCCTAAAATGAGTGGACCAAATAAGAGAAAACGAACCTATAATTTTAACACCGACTGGGAGGAATCATATTGTTTCATTAATTTAAAAGGTAAATGCATTTGCCTGTTGTGTGGCAGTAGTATTGCAGTGCCAAAAAAACATCATGTTGAACGTCACTTTCAGACAAGTCATACCACTTTTGATACAAATTATCCACTTATATCTGAAGAAAGAAAGAAAAAAAATCAACTAAAATGAAGTTTAACTACTCAACAGACTGTTTTCACTAGACATGTGGAAAAATCTAAAAAGGCAACCATTGCTTCTTTCAAAATTTCTTCCAGGATGGTGAATTGTTAAAAGAAGCATTTCTGATTGCTGCTGATTGTTTATATTCTAACAAGCGTGAGATTATGTTGGCGATACAAGACCTACAGTTGTCAAATAACACAGTCACAAGAAGAATACACGCAATTTCAAAAGACTTGCAAACTCAGTTAAAGACTGACTTGGAAATATGTGACTGCTTCTCTCTGCAATTTGATGAGTCAACAGATATATCAGACACCGCACACTTGGCAGTTATGGTGAGAATGGTATTTAGTAACTTCACAGTAAAAGAGGAGCTGTTGCAAATATTACCAATGAAAGGACAGACGAGAGGTGAGGATATTTATACAACTTTCAGAACATACGCCAGGTCCATCAACATGCCTTTGCATAAGTTGTCTGCGATAACTACCGATGGGGCACCAGCAATGGTTGGTAAAAATAAAGGATAGATTGCCCTTTGCAGGAAAGATGGATCATTTTCAAACTTTATGTCCTACCACTGTATTATTCATCAGGAAGCTTTGTGTTGTAAAATACTGCCCTTTGAACATGTTATGAAAATAGTCACAAAGATAATCAACTCTATTTGAGCAGCTCCATGGCAACATTGACTTTTCAAGGCCCTGTTAGAAGATACTGAAGATAACGAACACGATCTCATCCTGCATACTGAAGTACGTTGGCTCAGTAAAGGTAAAGTTCTTACAAGATTTGTGAACTTAATTGAAGAAATAAAAACATTTATACATGATACAAATGAAAATTAGGATGAACTAACAGACTCTTGCTGGCTGGTGGATTTGGGTTTTCTTGCTGACACCATGGAAAAATTAGATTCTTTCAATT
>PVKE010033185.1:0-18042 GCA_004027555.1 Craseonycteris thonglongyai
CCTCGGTCCCCGGGGCTGCAAAGTGAGCGCTTAATCCACTGAGCCATCCTGGCTTCCCCTTTTTTTTTAAGATTTATTTTATTGTTTGAGAGAGGATGAGAGCGACAGAGAGAGAAGGGGGAGGGCGCAGAGCAGTCTCCATAGTTGTACATCATCAGTTGTGACATGGTTTCATTCCACACAGGTGGGTGTGGGGCCATGTGGGGCAGGAACCGAACTGGGGGCCTCCCTCATGGGAGGTGAGAACCTTTGCCACCATCTTGGCGGGTACCAGTTGTACTTGAGCACGTGGGTTTGCACGGGCTGGGGCCAAGGTTCGATCCCCGGACCTCATGATTGCAAGGCAAGCGCTTGAGCTATCCCGGCATCCCTCTTAGCCTGAGCCCTTGCATGGGTGTCCCTCCTTACTTTGGTCTCTGGGAGACAAGACCACCTTACCTGAAGTGTAGGCAGAACACTGTAGGGTCCTGCCAGGTCCTCAAGAAGACAGCGCACCGCTGCAGTGCAAAGGGGCATCGAAGACTGCCCGCAGGCTTCACAAAGCCTGTGTTCCTTTATTCCCCAGAGGGTGCGACTCTCCCGGCCTGGTGATGCAACCTGGCTTGTGGGCTGTAGCAGTCATGGTCCCAGCAGGAAACAGATGGCATACTCAAAATAGGGGCATTTATTCACAAAAAAGACTCAGTAGAAAAGGTGGGAGGCCAGGAACCATAAACAATAGATCAGGCAACCGGAATGGTGGCCTCACAGTTACCACCTGTAGCCAGTGACCAAAACCTGGAGGGAGAGGCATGTGGAAAGAGCCGACTTCAGAGGAGCAGTGCTTGTCACTCAGGACAAAGCAATCAGAGGTGACCTTCTGAGGAGGAGCCAAGCACAGGAGTACCCCACCCCTCTGATCTGCCGCAGGGGCTCCCCATCGTCCAAATTGTATGAGGAACTAGGAGACACGAGGACAGTAGTGAAGTCTGTGCAGGTCAGCCTCCGGGTGGGCCAGGAAGGGCAAATCGAAACAGCGAATGGCAGAGCCAGTACCTGAACAGGGTACACACTTGATGACTGATACAGCTGGTTCTTTAAATATATATTCATTCAACAAACATTTCGTTTTTACTCTGTGAAAAGCACCATGCAAGGTGCTGAGAATTCTGAGGTAGCCGCATCTCCCATTGAACGACACGTCAAGCCCTGGGCTCGGGCCTCTCACCTGGAGCCGTCCTGTCAGGTGGGGGCGTTGTCTTCACCTGACGGGCGGGCTGTCTGAAGGGAGCTGGACTTGCCCAAGGTCAGAGCTGGAGAGTAACGATCACATGCCTAACCCCCTGCCCGCATGCTTCACGTGTTCTCCCTCAAGGCAGCCCATTCCCACAGGAAGTTTAACTGGGGGGGAAGCCAGTCTGTTAGTGTGGAGGCATCTCCTTCCAGAACTTTCAGAGGCAGTAATTGTTGGGAATTGGCGCCTTGCGAGGCCAGGACCATTTGTTTCCCACCTTAGGACAAGGACTGAGATCGATAGCAGCGCTGTCCGTCAGTGGGCAAAAGTAAGTCCGTCTGCGTGAGGCTGTGAGGCCGTGCTGAGCTCGGGAAGCGCTGTGCCCCAGCATGACTAGAATCGGAAGTGAGACCCCACAACACGAGCCAGCGGAAGCCTGGGAGGCCACATGGGTCTGGGCAAGAAAGGAGTTGCGGTTCTGTTTCTGGCGGGGTGAGGCCCCGGGCTTGCACAGCATGAAAATACAAGGTGGCAGATCCGAGAGGAAGGGCCCCGAATGGGGAACCGTGTGAGAGTTCCAGGTGGGGAGCGGTGACAGAGACTTCAGCATGCTGTCTGGCGTCTGCTCTCAGTTCCTGCTCTGGGCTGGCCCAGAAGGGTCTCTTGGGGACCTGGGACCAAGGAAACTTACATAGATCAATCAGGCAACTTGACAGAACCTGCCTGTTCTCACAGTGTGGTCCCCAGACTAGCGGCATTGGCATCGCCTTGGAACTTGTGAGACACACAGGCTCAAGGGCCCACCCCAGACCTAGAGAGTCAGCAGCTCTGGGCGTGGGGTCCAGCAACCTGTTCTCATAAGCCCTCGGGGACATGCGGGGAGACACACTGCAGTTTGAGAACCCCTGCGGTGATGCACTCGTTTGTAGCAGAGGCAGCGGTTGATGTGGTCAGCATGGGCTGGGGAGGGGCGGGAGATGATCCCCCATGGAAAGGGGCCCAGCGTGTGATAGACACTGATCAGTACTGGGCAACGTGTCGGTGCAAAAAGCAGCGCAGGAAGCGTTAAGACATGAGACAGGACTACGGATCAACTCTTGTCAAAATTCAAGGCAAACGGAAGAGCAAAGGCTGGGCAGCCCACACTAAGATTTAGTCGCTCACACTTGGTTTGTGCCCATTCACTTGAGTTCTCACCCTTTTTCTTGTTGCTTTTCTAATTTGTTCTGGCAATAGGCCCTGCTGTGTGGTAGGCCTTGGAAAAGACGGCGGCGGTGCTGAGATGGACAGCACGTGATTCTTCCCCTAAAGGGGAGGCAAAACTATAAGCTGTCACTGCACTGTGGTTACAGGATGTCCGAGAAGGCTTCGTGAAGGGAAGGGACCCATGACGGAGCGTTCTGGCAAAGGACTTGCTGTCCTGTGCATTAAGGACTTTGGGTGGGCACACACTGTGTTCAGTGAACGAATAGTTGGGTATCATGGGAGCCCCTCTATGGGTGGGGAAGGGGCTGAAGGAGGCGGGCTCAGGTAACAGGAATGGTGGTTGAATCCTCACTGTGTTAGATACCCTTTTGCATTTTACATTTCCATTATTTAATCCTCACCAAAGCTGCTGACCTTGTGAGATATTAGAGGAAAAGCTGAAAGTCTGGCCTTCACCCTGCGGGCAGGAAATGGGGAGCCTTTGAAGTATTTTAAGGGGGAAATGGTTTGGGCACCATTCTCTGAACCTCTGGTTCTCAGTTCTGACCACACATGAGAATTGCCCAGAGCTAATGAAAAGGACGCGCTGCTACCAGGTCCCACTCTAGAGAAAAGGCCTGAGGCTGGGATCCTGGGGAGGCCCCCAGCTGTCCTGGGGCTGGGATCCTGGGGAGGCCCCCAGCTGTCCTGGGGCTGGGATCCTGGGGAGGCCCCCAGCTGTGTGGGCCTGGGGCTGGAATCCTGGGGAGGCCCCCAGCTGTCTGGGCCAGGGTCTAGGATCCTGGGGAGGCCCCCAGATGTCTGGGCCTGGGGCTAGGATCCTGGGGAGGCCTGCAGCTGTGTGGGCCTGGGGCTAGGATCCTGGGGAGGCCCCCCAGCTGTCTGGGCCAGGGTCTAGGATCCTGGGGAGGCCCCCAGATGTCTGGGCCTGGGGCTAGGATCCTGGGGAGGCCTGCAGCTGTGTGGGCCTGGGGCTAGGATCCTGGGGAGGCCCCCCAGCTGTCTGGGCCGGGGGCTGGGATCCTGGGGAGGCCCGCAGCTGTGTGGGGCTGGGGCTAGGATCCTGGGGAGGCCCCCAGATGTCTGGGCCAGTGGCTGGGATCCTGGGGAGGCCCGCAGCTGTGTGGGCCAGGGTCTAGGATCCTGGGGAGGCCCCCAGCTGTCTGGGCCGGGGGCTAGGATCCTGGGGAGGCCCACAGCTGTGTGGAGATACATCTGACTTTCAGGAAAAGTCAGAGGGTCTGAGTTCAGACTCTGCAAAAAGTGTTTTAATTACTTGACTTTAATAGTGGCATTTTGTTTGTCTTTCAGGAACGTCCAAAACACGGGTGAGTATCCTTTTTCCTTCTCCATATAATTTCATCTTATAAACTTCACAGTCTGTTTTTCTCATAAATGTTCACCGTTGTGCCTCATTCAGGTAACAAAAAATGTGTATCATGCATCTAACATGAATGGACAATCCTGTGTGACATTCGTTCTCTTCAGGAAATGCTGTGTATAGTCCTCAGACTAACAATAAAACTAGATGCTTTGTTTCATTGGTGTCTCTCTGCAGAGCATAAGGAATAAATTTTTTTAGGTTCTAGATTCCACCTGCGTATAGTTACTGACAAGTTACTAACTGAGCAGGGGCTACTTTCATGCTGTTAGTTCTCATTTGTGAATAAGCATCAGTGAGGAGCATATTTTAACCTAGACTGCTTCTTTTTGTCAGACTTGCTTTGGTTATCCCCTGAGCATCTTCTTCATCGTGGTCAATGAGTTCTGCGAAAGATTTTCCTACTATGGAATGAAAGGTAACTATTTTCAGCACTCCCTCCCCTTGAGAGAAGAGTGTGAGTTACTGCAGTCACTCCTAACTCTTTCCCTTCTCCTTCCCCCTGCTCTTGTGGGAAGCACTCCTGATTCTGTACTTCACACGGTTCATTGGATGGGATGACGATCTCTCTACTGCTGTCTACCACACGTTTGTTGCTCTGTGCTACCTGACACCAATTCTCGGGGCTCTCATTGCTGACTCCTGGCTGGGAAAATTCAAGTGAGTAGTGGCTACTTTCTTATTCACAAGCAAGACAAAAAGTAGCTGTTCTCTTTGTGGTTTGGATGGTGGACTGTGAGAACAAAGAATTCAGGAACATGAAATTCTTTTTATTTTTTAAATATTTATTTATTTAATTTATTTATTTTATTTCTTTTTTGAACTGAACTGGGGGCCTCACCCCATTTGGGAAGCACACCCTAGTTCAGCATGTGGGTCCGCCTGGGCGGGAGCCGGGATTCGATTCTCGGTCCTCCGGGCTTCAAAGCGAGCGCTTAACCCGCTGAGCCGTCCCGGCTTTCCTAGGAACATGAAATTCTTAGAAGAGCATGCTAGACCCTGTTTCTGCTCACTATCATATCCCCGGAGCTTGGCATGGTATCTAGCATTTAGCAGCGAATGCAAGTAGCATTGGTAGGATTTTTTCCCTCCTCCCAACAGTGATGACATCTTTGTCTCATCTTGAAGTGCTGGCAGGGATACTGTCTATCCTTAATAATGTTAGGGCTTGGAGAACAAAGAAGCTTCCTAATTTATGTCGCAGCTGCTGAAAGGTTCACACTGCTCAATGGGCAGAAGACACATGGGACTCACCCCCGCAGCCAGGCCTTCAGGAAGAGTTCTGAGAGGGCACTCTGTAGGGTGTTACCAGGAAGTTTCTAGGACTTAATGAGCAAAGAAGTGAAGGCTCTTCTGGGCCAAAGGCATGAAGTAGACAAAAACAGGAAAATTTACTGACCATCTCAAAATAATTCAGTACAATATGAAAATAACCGAGGGTCCACTCCGACAAAATGTTGTTACCCAGCACAAGATAAGCATCTCATTTTTTAAAGATATCAGTACTAATTCCAGTAGTTCCATAAAATAAAATACTGAATCTTTCAAATCGTTCAAAGCTAAAGGAGGCCTTCCCCTTTCCCCTGGCTTCTCCAGCCAAAACTCTGCTCTGGGCTTGCGAGTTGGGTGACAAACTCTTCAGCAGGATGCCTTCCTAAGAGTAACTAGTTTTACTCAAGTTTGAGAAACAAATATATTCATGACTGGGCCCTTGAAAGTTTCCATGGAGCGGGAAGTGTATTGTGCAATTAACTCGGATTTTCTTCACCCCTTTAAACACAGGACAATTGTGTCGCTATCCATCGTCTACACAATTGGACAGGTAGTCGTGTCCTTAAGCTCGATTAATGACCTTTCAGACTACAACCACGATGGGACCCCTGACAACATTGCTCTGCATATGTGAGTTGATGTTAACTGCTGTCCTCCCTGCAGCCCTCCCACTCATGGTTTATTTGGTGCTCTAATTTTTCATCTTTTCCCCTGAACTTCACTGTAAGTATACAGAGGCCTTTTCTCCCTCATCAGCACTGTAAATGACTAGCAGCTAGGTTTTCAGTATGTCATTGTCCTAACAGGTGTCTGAGTCACTGCTCAGTTGAAGGCTTACTGTCTGGGATGCGTCTCCTGGGATGCGTGGTCAGTGCACAGGAAACTGTATTCATCTCATCTTCTCTAGAGGGACGTGACTCCCACATCCCTTGATCTTCACGGCGCCTTTCCTCCAGACTCGGTTCCTTTAGTTTTCTGTCTTACACTATAGTTTTTCTCATTTTTCAGTAATTCAATTTCATCTAAATTTATCCGAGCCCTATGTTCTAAGTCCTTGATAGAAAATGCTATTGACAAACACTCCTTGGTGAGATTAATTTCCCTTTCCTGCAGCCTGGCTTAGTAAGACAAGTTACAAAGACTTGTTTTGTTTCCTGTTCTTATGCTTCAGTTCCTTGATCTCTGAGTAAACCATCTTATGGGTTGGGCAAAATATTACTGAAATTCCGATTAGTATTCACAGTCCCTGCATGTCTGATTTGTTTGTCAATCAGATTGCTTTTTCAGACTAGATTCCTTGACTTAGTCTTGGTGCCTACCGGGAACTGTGTTGGTGGAGGGAGGGGTTATAAACACAGTTCATCAGCACAGACTTCTTCTAGTAGCTGATCCCAGCTCTCCCACAGTGTAGCTGGGACAATTAGTCTTCTCCATGCCTCAGTTTTCTAATCTAAAATATCAATTAAGAACATGGACTTTGAAGCCAGGCTATGTGGGTTCAAATTCTGGCTGTGCCCCTTATTAGTTATCTGATCCTAGACAAGTTGCTTAACTTCTGTGCCTAAGTTTTCCTACCTCCGATAGGGCTGCTGTACCTTAATCCAGGTAGAGCACCTGGAACATTGCCTGGCAAGTGATACGTACTCAAGAAAGCTTAGCTGCTTATTTTATTTCTCACAGGAGTGCACGGTGTGTAATGTTCAATTGGCCACGGGTTTTTTGTTTTTTTGTCTTTTAAACTGCAAAGAGTGACAGCACTTAACACAAGTTGTATTAAGAAACAAACAGTGAAAGAGGTGCATCCACCAGTTAATCCAGGAAGAAAAGCGTGAATTTTTAAAAGAATTCTTTCTTAATGTGCAGTATCTTCCTTGACTTTATCTGTCTCATAAAATATTTTTTAGCATTTTAAAGCAACATGAACAGCCAAGAAGATATGGAATAGCCACTTATAAAGCCTAAAATTTGTCATGCCTACTATAAATCAACAAAACCACAAAATGAGAGTAAATTCTGTGAGTGATTTTTTTTTTCAATTCAGGCAGGAAAACATTTATAGATACCTTGGAGAATACAAATATAAATAAAAATAAATAATGCTTGGTCCCTTCTACTTATTATAAAATAATTTTTAACATTGTAAAAGATTATAATAATAAATATTTTACTCTATATCTATCCAGGCTTCTCTACTTTGTAAACAAGTAAAGATCATAGTAAATAACCTGATATGTTGCTTTGCAATTAAATCATCTTTTCTAGTGTCTTTTAATGACTATTGTGGGTCTCTTATGATTATATCAGAGACAATGCTTATATATTTTATCTACCCATTCTCTTGCTGAAAGTGATAAGGTTGCAGAAGGACTTCATGCAAAGTTTCTTGCTCAGTAGTCAAGCTATTGCTTTATATTTTCTAGCTAGTAAATTATTAGATCATGGCACAAACTTCAAGGCCCATGAGATCAAGTTTCATTCACCTGTCAGGTTTCATTCCTGCGCATGATTTCCTCATATAGGTTGAGTGTCTTCTCTATTCACCACTGTGCCAGGTCCTCTGCGGGAAATTAGAAGTAAGCAAGGCTCCTGCTTTTATGGATCTCACATTTTGGCAATAACACCTCTTCTTTCCCTAGAGCGCTGTCCATGATCGGCCTGGTCCTGATAGCACTGGGTACTGGAGGAATCAAGCCCTGTGTATCTGCATTTGGTGGCGATCAATTTGAAGAGGGCCAGGTAAGGAGCAAGGGCCATCACAGACACCACGCAAATGAAACGTAAACCTCCAGGAATCACATTCCATTGATACAAAGTCCATTCTCCACCAGATTCTTTTCAAGGAGACTGGAAAGTGAGCTACTGATCAAAACTAAGTTAGAAATAAGTTCCGATCATCAGCTATATTTAATCAGTTGATATATAGCCAAAGTCATCATACTTTAACTTTATCCTTTTTATTATAGGAAAAACAAAGAAATCGATTTTTTTCCATCTTTTATTTGGCCATTAATGCTGGAAGTTTGCTTTCTACTATCATCACCCCCATTCTCAGAGGTAAAAAAAAAAAAAAAAACATATGTAAAGGGGACTTTAATTTTTATTTTCTTAATTGTGAAGAAAAAGTCAAGTGAAAAGTTTAAGTCCTTGGTTTGTTCGTTTTGTCCTCTAGTCTCCCATTACACTTCTGCTACTGGATACATACTAGAGTACACACTCAAATCCAGAATGTGTACTTCTTTCCTTTTGAATTTTATCTCCTTTACTAATCTTATTTGAATCCCTTATCCCAATGGCCACTGAAGAATCTATAACACCCTTAACTTAGCAATCATTTTTAGGGATGCTGGGATAGCTTAGAGATTGAGCATTTGCCTCGCAATCGTAAGATCCAAGGGTTCAATTCCCAGGCCCAGCCTGTGCAAATTCCACATGCTGAACTGGGCACAGCTGGTAACCATAGGGTAGTTTGGTGGTGAAGGTTCTCACCTCCCAAGCAGGAGACCCCAGTTTAGTTCCTGCCTCTGCAGCTCCACATCCACCTGTGTGGAATGAAACTGTGTCACAACTAATGATGTACAGCTGTGGAAACTGCTCTGGGCCATCTCCCTTTCTCTCTCTCTCTCTCTCTTTCTCCCTCTCCCCCCTTCTCTCAAAACAATAAAATGAATCTTTTAAATAATCAATTTTTATAAATTTTTACTAATGCAAAGTCCTTTTCATGGTTAGAGATAAGATAAGAGAGGCTGTGGAAACCACACATTTTTGCCTTCAAGGTTTGCGCCTCAGTAATGTTCAATGAGTTAGGAAGAATTTAATGGGCAAGGTTTTATTATTTATTTTCTAATCATCTTGGATATTTCTAAAATAACTACCCAAGAAAGAGAATAAGACAGTAACTATCAACAGCACTCAGATTTTTGTGCTTGCTAACCACCCATTGAGAGTCTGAATTTCCCACGTGGAAAGGGAATATTTGGGAACAAACAAGACCAGGATATTCACACTGAACCAGATTAAATTATGAAATAAAATATTTTTGTGGTGGATTTATGTATTTCTGCATACACTAGTAGTTTTTTGTTTTTAATTTTGTCTTTTTGAGATCTATTGTTTGAGAGAAGGTAAGAGAGAGAGAGTGAGAGAGAGAAGGGAGGGGGAGGGCCCAGAGCAGTTTTCATGGTTGTACATCATTAGTTGTGACATAGTTTCCTTCTACAAAGGTGGATGTAGAGCCACATGGGGCGGGAACCAAACCGGGGGTCTTTCACATGGGAGGTGAGAACCTTCACCGCTGAACCATCTTGGCGGTTACCGGTTGCATCACAATTCAGCATATGGGCCTGCACAGAACCAAACCCCAGACCTCGTAATTGCAAGGCAAGCACTCAACCTGTTGAGCTATCCCAGCATCCCCCCAAACTAGTAGTTTGAATATGACACTTAAACTACATTCCAGGTTGTTTAATAGCTTTTATTCTTAATGTTATGTTCTTTCACCTCCCCACCTACTAAAATAGCTACTGCACATGTTTGAATTTGAGAATGTGCTAAAGGATAAATTTTTTTAAGAAAAATCATGACTCTCACACAAGTATGAAATGAGCATACGAAAGAGAATTTATATAACTTTTATTAATTAATGAGAGAACTGGAAAGCTACTATAGTTAGTTCAGATAAGGATTTAACTAACAGATTTATTTACATTTTTTACGGGGTGGGGAATTTATTTCACATCACCATGAACAGGGATTATTTGTACAGCCGAACTGAAAACATGGCATGACTATCAGTTTTCTACTAGTTAACTTCTTCCTCTACAGAATTGTGAAATAGTCAAAAACAAAGTCAAAACCTCTTTAGGATCAGATCCCCAGAGGCTCCATCATTCCATTGAATTGATTTCCAGAATTCTCTATAGCCCCTTCCAAAGTCTTTCTTTTCCCCCCATACCAGTTCTAGGATTTTAGAGGTAAAATAGATCCTCAGACAGGGGGGTGGCAAACTGGCCTATGGCCCAAATTCAGAAATGTGGACAAGACTACACATTTTTGTATTGTCTGTGGCTGCTTTCACCTGACAAAATCAGGATTAAGTAGTCGGGACAGAGGCTGGCTCATCTACAAAGCCTAAAATATGTACAATCTGGCTCTTCGTAGAAAAGTTGTTGACCCCTGACCTAGGTCAGTCCAATTGTTTTCTAGCTGGCTTGAATTCAGGAGCATTCAATTTTGCTTTTCCAAGGCACGTTTGATTTTATTTACTGATTATCTAGGTTATTTTATCTCTCACACTACGAAAATCCACGGAACATAAGAACTGATTGTGGCTTGGCCAGTAGCAGACATCTGTTAAGGGCCTACCTAGAACCTGTCCATCTCCTGCTCTTTCTATTGCAAAGCTGCTTGTAGCTGCCAATGGCATCAATAAGGCAAATGTATAAATCTCAAACATTAAGTGAAAACAGTATGTAATAACCAATTAAGGATTTAAAATAGGAACTATATGAGCATTACCAATGCCATAATGAATTTTACTCTTGTCATTTCTCCCCAGTTCAAGAATGTGGAATTCATAGTAAACAAGCTTGTTACCCACTGGCCTTTGGAGTTCCTGCTGCTCTCATGGTGGTAGCTCTAAGTAAGTAGAAATCAGTTAAATTAATACAATTTTATGATCAGATCAGGCCCTTACGTTAATTAATGTGACTCATTTTTAAGAGTTTATATAACAAATTGTAATAAGGAGTATGAAGAATTGTCATCCCATATTAAACATACTCTGTGAATTCAAAGAAAGTATAGTTGGCATATTGCTTCAGATGAAATAGGATCAAAAAAGCGTTTACAGGAAAAGGAATCCACTGAGTTGGGCATTTAAAGGCTTAATACTATTTAGACAGATTAAGATGAAAGCAATGGACTGCTAGACTAGATTTACCTGTGGCTGAAGCTTTTCTTCTTAGCAACATTCATTCATCTGCAATTTGAAGACATGGCAACCTGGTCCAATTGTTTAAATCCTTCCAGTAAACATCTAGATTTCCATAATGTATCATCTCAATATGTTTCTACTAGAATATCTTCCCTCTCAGATGAATATACAAGGGCTGTCTGGAAAGTATCCAGCCATGTAACCGTTCTCGTTATATTGACAATAGCTGGGTCTTTTCCGGACAGCCATCACATGTGTATATTAGATGCACTCATTTGCACATTAGTTCTTGGCACTGGCTTTTCAGGAAGTGTGAAAAGATTTCTACATGGGATAGTCTAGCTTGGAAAGATGGCAGCTGTCTTCATTTCCTAGGACTGCCATAAAAAAATACCACAGACTGAGTGGCTTAATCAACAGAAATTTATCTTTTTTATTTATTTTTGTTGTTGTTAAATTTATTGAGATGACATTGATAACAATTACATTGCTTCCAGGTGTACAATTCTGCATTATATTGTCTATATATCGCATTATGTGTCCAAAACCCAGAATCAGTTCACTTTCCATCATCATGTGTTTGATTCCCCATCCCTGCTCCCCCCACCCATCTCTCCCACCAGAAATGTATTTATTGTCGCACAGTTCTGGAGGCTGGAAGTCCAAGATCAGTGTGTCAGAAGGGCCATGCTTTCATGTACGGCACTGGGAAGAATCTCTTCCAGGCCTCTCCCCATCCTCCTGGGCTTGTGGCGGCATAATGCCCGTCTGCCCATAGCTTTCCCTCTGTGTGCACATCTGTGTCCAAATGTCCCCTTTTTATAAGGACAATGATCAGATTGGAGTAGAGCCACCCTATGTGAGCTTATCTTAACTTGATCATCTACAAAGACTGCATGTCCAAATAAGTCACATTCTGAGGTACTGGGGATAATAAGGACTTCAACACTTTTGGGGCAAGGAGTGGGGGGCATAATTCAGCCTATATCAGTAGCCCAGTTCCTGTCTCAAGCCTTCATAGCCACTTCTCTCGCTCAAATGAGGTAACAGTCAGCACTATACTTTTAACCACTTTTACTCATGTAACTATTTAGCTTTTTCCTTACATCTATGTAAGAGCTCAGCGTTCTTCACTTTGTATATCTTCATTTTCTTCCCTAATTGTTTAACTACTGCCTCACTCCCCTAAAAGGCTCATACGTGTCTTCTCTCTCATTCTGGGTAAGCAGACAAAAAGACAGAGAATTTCAAAACTGGTGTTTTAAGCTAGACACTATTAAGTTGGCATTGGGTAAGTTGTCATTTAGTCTATACAAGTCCTTCATATATCAAAGATTATGCTTTTTCTCAAGAAGGAACTGAAAACAGGCCAATCCTATGCATCAACACCATCTCTACACGTTTCTATCTACAGTAATCTTGTGCTTAAATTAGGCTTTAGTTGATCAGAAGCTTAAAGGCTAAAATATTAGTTGGCCAAAAAATGTAGACTCAATCTATTGGGCACCTCTAGCTTCCAAGTCTGGTTTGAAAAAGATTGGCATAGAATACAAGTAAACTTCTCCTTCAACTATAAAGAATACTTGTAATACCGGCCCATTCTTGGAGCTATGCTTGAGAATTGGTGCCTGTCAAAATCTCAGGACCTCTTAATTGAGAAAGAAGTAGATTTCAAACAATCCATTGGTGTTTTAAAATTATTGAATTCTGGTGCTAGATAATGAGAAAGCCTAGTATAAGGATTATGTTTTCAGAGCATCTTTCAGAAATGCTTTTTCCCCCCTAAGTTATTTTCACACTAAGTCTTTTCTAAGAAGGTTCATGGAAGAATTGCCTCACTATAAAAATGCTTTGTAAAACTGTCCCTACAGATGCAAATAATTGTAGTTGTGTTTCTGTACCATGACCACAGAATAAATTGTCACATATGATTAAATAGAAGTTTAACAGATTAGTTCCTATTTTTTCCTGAAGATTAAACAAAGAACTTTCTCTTGTCAACTAGAAGATTAAGGATGGTTTTTGTCTTTATAGTGTAAAACATTAATCTGTTATGTAAAAGCACTTATTCCTTTTATTCTCCCTTTATATAGGGATAGAACTCATGCTTAAATAGCATTAGTGTCCTTGTGCTGCCCCAAGTTCTGGGCAGTAGATAGCATTAGGCTTCGTTGTTTATACGTGAGAACAAATATAACATTAATCAGAAGCTCCTGTGATTGGTAGAATCAAAAGCACTTTCTAAACTGGGGTAGGTAGGTAAACCCATTTTATGAGTAATCCCAGTATTTCTAAAAGAAGGTTATAACACAAATAAAAGCACATCTTTTAGGTCACAGGTAACTTTGACAATGCCTTGTTAACCCATCTTCTTTTTCCCTCTTCAGTTGTATTTGTCATTGGCAGTGGGATGTACAAGAAGTTCAAACCCCAGGGTAACATCATGGGTAAAGTCGTCAAGTGCATTGGTGTAAGTATTTCAGTAGCTCTCTCTCAGTGACATTCAGTTACCCCAGAAAGTTCCAAACCTTCAAATTATAATTCAATCAAGTGTTGACTTCCCTTTAAGCATTGTTAGGGCTCTTTACTATTTTGATAAATTTAAGTTTCTTATAAAACTCACCTAATGGACAAGGACAAAAACAGAACTCAAAAAAGGAAGGACGGAAATGGCTCTTGAACTCATAAAATAAGATCATGGTCAAAGAAAATTAAATCAAAGTGACTCTTCACACCTCAAAATGTCAAACACCATCTCATGTTTCAGGTAACAGTGAAACAAAAATGAAGAGGCATGGTTTGTACTGAATATCAGGAGTCTGAAGTGCAGAAGTGTTGGTAATCCTACTTTTAGGAATCAAGGCTAAAAAAATAACTTTTAAAAATGAACACAAATTCACATTCAAAGATTATCAGAGTAATATTTACAACAGCAAAACTTTAAGTCCACCAAGGTGCTAAAAATAGAACAGTCCTTAACTTAGAGTATATTTATGTCATATTATGCTGCATCAAAAGTCTTCTTTTCAAAGACTATTGGGTGATAGGAACAAGCAGAATATGGTTTCTTTCATATATATCTACATGCTATACATACATACAAACACATTTAAAGTCAGGAAATAAATGTTGAATGTAGGAATCTGTAAATAATGGGAGTCAAATAACTTTATTCCCCTATTCAATCCCCATTATTTAGTAAATATATTATATATACGAGGGCTGTCCAGAAAAAATCCAGCCATAAATTTCTCTATTTTTCATATTGCATAGCTGGATACTTTCCAGACAGCCCTCATATAATTAGGGGAAATTGTGTGTGTGTGTGTGTGTGTGTGTGTGTGTGTGGTGTGTGGATAATCTTTTGGATGTAAAAATAGCCTTAAGTTAATTGTAGTTCATCTTCTTTCCCTTTGCCTGGCTTTATTGCATTACATTGTATATATGCACTTCACTTTGTGAAATAAATATGTTCTCTCAGGATCAAAAGAGTTATCTTCCCTTATAGCTATTTCCTGCACTTTCCTCTATTCCCACCACAAAATTTTTTCCAAGCTAGGAGGAGGGGATCTTGCCAATGATCTCTCCATGTCCTTTCTTACCAAGTAATTGACAACTAAGTTCAAACTTCAGAAGAACAACTTGATGCTATTTAGAGTCATAGAATTGGATTTCCCAGTATTCCAACATCAGCCTAGAGCTTTGAGTTACTGCTTTTCAGCACATGCATGTCTCCAACCAGGACCCCCATTGCCTTGCCTTGTTGCTACATCACTACAAATACACTGCTTTTCCTAAAGGCCTCTTACTAACAAGGAATCTCAGAAGTCCCTCAGGTTATGATGGGTGGGTCAGTATATTTTTCTTATCAGCGTTGCCATATTTAAAAATATGCTTGACTGTAAACTTTATTTTCTTATAAACCATTATTATATAGTAGTTTCTCACTCTCCTTTCATGGCTATAATATATTTATTATAGACCTTCACTATCTAATATGGTAGCCACATATTAGGATCATATTTTCAGTTTGTTGGGTTAAATACAATGTATTTAAAATGAATTTCACCAGTTTCCCTTTGGCTTTTTAATATGACTACTAGAAAACATAAATTGCAAATGTGTCAAATGTTCTATTTCTATTGAACGCTACTCTCTGGAGGATCTGGAGACGAAAGTAGCAACAATGTGACTTTGTTTACCCCAACTCACACACTCATAGTAAGATAGAAATAAATGTATGTTATACCTTTTAGCATTGTCATTATACTAATGTATACAATTTTATATTTTGCTTCTGTCACAAGATTTTTATTTAAAAAAGTTTAATTGAAATGTGTTTCTCTGATGAAGTAATCAGTTCTGTTTTGAAATTTGTTTTTTCTTCCTCCTTTCAGTTTTCCATCAAAAATAGGTTTAAGCATCGGAGTAAGGAATTTCCCAAAAGGGAGCACTGGCTGGACTGGGCCAGAGAGAAGTATGATGTAAGTGACCATCATCGCTATGAAGGTCCAGGCTCATCCTCCAGAAAGTGAACATCCACAGCTGCAATTCATATTAGTCAGGCTTCACGGCCAAGATTATCAGCTGTAACTTCATAACCTTCTTCAGCATGTTAAATAAGATGTGGGAAGAGTGCGCTTTTATTTTTTTTTTAAGATTTATTTTTATTGTTTTTGACAGGGAGAGAGAGAGAGATAGAGACAGAGAGAAGGGGGAGGGCCCAGAACAGTCTCCATAGTTGCACATCATCCATCGGTTTTTCCACATAGTTTCATTCCACAGGTGGGCGCGGGGCTGCACAGGGCAGGAACTGGGCTGGGGTCTCACCCTGATGAGACCAAACTGGGGGCACTCCCCAGTTCAGCATATGGGTCCACATGGGCCAGGGCTGGGATTCGATACTCAGTCCCCAGGGCTGCAAAGTGAACACTTAACCCACTGAGGCATCCCAGCATCCCTGAGTATGCTTTTTTTTATATGGAGAAGATCTTGATAAACAATGGATATAATTTGCCTGGAAACAATACTACTCTTCCATAGATTTTTATTTGGTGATCTGCCAACTATTATATATAATTGTGATCACATAACTTTAGTTTGGAAAAAAAAAAAGAGTTAAGTGGTGGTGGTGAAATTGACATTGAGTGGAATTTACATTTAAATTCAAGTAATTTACCTCCTAAACAGACATTTTTCAATCATATTTTAAACAGTTTAGGAAGTTTTAGTTTCCTAAAGAAACCTGGGGCAGGGATTTTTGGAATCTTAATCCCCACCCAGCTTCTCTAGATACAAATAAGTCTACACTGAAATTAACAGTGTTAATAGCTGTGAGTGACCCAAATCATGTCTGCTTTGTCCTTCCCCACTCCAACTATAGGAGCGGCTTATCTCTCAAATTAAGATGGTTACTAGGGTGATGTTCCTGTACATTCCACTCCCAATGTTCTGGGCCTTGTTTGATCAGCAGGTAATGTAAAACTGTGTGTTTTGTTTTGTTTTTTAAGATTTATTTTATTGTTTTTGACAGAGAGATAGAGAGAGAGACAGAGAGGAGGGGGAGGGTCCAGAGCAGTCTCCACAGTTGTACATCATCAGTTTTCGACATAGTTTCATTCCACACAGGTGGGCAGGGGGCTGCATAGGACATGAAGCTCACCTGGTGAGAACGAACCTTGGGCCACACTCCAGTTCAGCATATGGGTCCTCACGGGCCAGGGCCAGGACTTGATCCCTGGACTCTGGGGCTGCAAGGCGAGAGCTCAACACGCCAAGCAATCCTGGCATCCTGAAACCATGTTTTTGTACATCTATGTTTAGCAGACATTTTGGGGACACTTCTATATACCAAGCCAAAGTTAGTATTTAGCTCCCAAAAATGTTCCAGTTTCTTTACTATTTATTTATATGATCATTATTAGATCACATTAAGTTTCTTTTTTTTTTTTTTTTAAACCAACCCTAGATGGTTCTCTGTTGCAAAACATGAAAAAGTTAGGTATCATCAAATAAAGAAGACTTAGGAAAGATTGATCAAATTGTCCAAGACTCTTGAGGATCAAAACTGAAAAGAAAGAGTTTTTCTTCTGATACATTGTGGTAAAAAAAAAAAAAAAATGTATTACCTTTTATGGGATCCACAGAATATTTAAATTGAGAGGGATTTGATATCTTTCCATCTAAAGTGGAATGCTTGGTCTAGAAGTACCATCCAGGAATGAGCAAGCATCACCATGAACAGTGATTGTCCTCGGTTCTTGTCTTAAGGGAAGAATTCAGTCAAGGAGACAGAGCCTAGTGAGCAACAGAGAGCAAAGTTTATTAGAAAGCAAGTCCACTCTGAATGTGGAGCTGATTTTATTGTGCAGCAAGGATTATTGTAAGGGTAAACTATTTCTTGGAAAAATTTTTGAGTGTACACATATCAATGTCCTTATTGATAAGTATGGAATTTAAACCAGCATTTTAGGACCAGGGGAGCCAGTTTTGAATAGGAACCTATTCATTGGAATGGGATTTGCACTAGAAATTCTCATCACCTTTCAGCTGTATGACTTGGGGTAGTCCCTTAACTCTTCTGAAATGGTAATAACCCATGGCAAGGCTGTGAAGATCAAAAACAGAGAACTGATATAAGGTAATCAGGTACAGGTATATATTAAGAATTCGAACAGTGGCATATTTCCTGACCTTCTTTGCTGCCCTCCTAGTGGAGTATAATCATATTGAAACATTTATATCTTTAGTCCTTCATGGAAATAATCGTATGTACTTATACAGTCCTGAACCTAAGCGGTCAAAAATGGCCCATACACCAGCATTATGGACACACTCAGTGGTTTGGTGGTTACCAGGATAGGGGGGAGGAGCGGGGGGACAGTTGTGGGGGGAGGTGGGAGTGGGCACTAGATATAAGGTGATGGAAGGGGAGCTGATACTGAGTGATGTGCACATAATACGATGCATGAATGATGTGAGGTGGACTTGTACATCTGTAAACTGTCTAATTGTTACCAACCAATGTAACCTCATCAA
>PVKE010033186.1:0-18053 GCA_004027555.1 Craseonycteris thonglongyai
GGAACCATATGCTGAACTGGGAGCTCCCCCAGTTCAGTTCTCTCTCTGTCTCTGTCTCTGTATCTCTCTCTCCCTCTGTCAAAAAAAAATATATATATATATTAAAAAAAAATAGTTTTGTTTATCACAAGACTTGATATATGATAGCTTAAGCTCTTTCATTACCAAGCCCCACCACTACCATCACTACTCCTTGCCTTTGATATTTTTGATTCTTTGCATTTTCATATTTTAGAATTAACTTGTTAAATTATACCAAAAGCTTGTTGCAATTTTGATTGGTGTTACAAGAAATTAAATCAGTCTAGAGGGGATTTATATCCTTATAAGATGGACTATTTCAGTTTATGAACATAATTTTCTCCTACTTGTTTTGGCCTTTAATTTCTTTCTATAATATTTTATAATATTTTGAAAAGGGCTTCTCATAAGTTTTATTAGATTATTTTTAGAGGTTAAATATTAAATAGTATCATTAACAATTTATATTCTAAGTGTTTTGCTGCTGGGGTGTATAAAGGCAATTGATTGTGCCTTATTAACTTACTATCCAGAAACCCTGATAAATAAACTTATTAATCTTAATATTTTAATTTTAGATTCTTTTGAGTTATTTTAGATATATAACCATAAATGTATAAATAATCCTTATAACATATTTGTTTTTATTGCCTTACTTCACTGACTAAGTATGTAGTTTTTCTTTTTTGAATCTATAAGAGAATTTATTTTAAATCTGTAAGAGTGAGTTTTAAACATATTATCATTAATTATAATATTTGATGTTGATTTCTTGTAGATATGCTTCAATGGTTTACGGACTTTATCTTAAAAAAAATTTTTTTTTACAGATTTATTTTCTTGTTTGAGAGAAGGTGAGAGAGAAAGAAGAAACAGGAGGGCCCAGAGAAGTCTCCATAGTTGTGTATCATTAGCTGTGACATAGTTTTATTCCACACAGGTGGTTGTAGGGCCACGCAAGGCTGGAATCAAACTGCGGGCCTCCTGCATGGGAACCACTGCCCAGTTCAGCATGTGGGTCTACACGGGAAGGGGCCAGGATTTGATCGTTGGTCCCCAGGGCTGCAAAGTGAGCGCTTAACCTGCTGAGTCATCCCAGCTTCTTATTAAGTGAATTTGACAGCTGTTATGATATATCTTTTTCATTTCCCTTTATCAGATCCTTTCTGTTTTTCTCTGCCCTTTTATATATTCGTGAAGGGTGACTACTAAGGATAGAATCACCTAGGCTACCCTCGCTCCTTGCCTTCTATTTGGACTTGGGTATGGGAACAAGGATTGGAGGTCAGAAAACAGGAGGAGTGAGTGGTCAGAGTATTTATTCTTCCCAGTGTCTCCACGTTTAGCAGTGGCTGCCTTTCTCTTAAATGACAGGTTCTGCAGGGGTCCCTTCTGGCGTGGCTCTAGTTCTCATGGCTCTCTGATAACCTGAGTCCCTCTTCTGGCTCCTTTGGATGTGGTGGTGGGAGAGGCTTCCCACTGTTGCAGGTCCCAGAGGGGCCTACCATCTTTTGTTTGTACTTGCAACCACGTCCTTACCTCTGGGAAGAGTTCTCTCCTTAAGATCTCTTCAGTTAAATCTTTTTTATGTGTGCCATCTTTTCCCCAGGACCTGACTGACAGGTAAGTTGCTTCTAGCACTAGACTGATGTTATGAAGTTAAACTAAAAAATGGGGCTCTGAGTTTTAGTTGTTTACACATTTAACGAGCACACAGATAATCTTCTTGCTGGAGGAAATGTGGATCATGTAGTCCAAGACACAGAGCAGCTTTACAGCTATTTAAAATATCACTGATGGTGGCCTGGAATGGAGTGCTGTAAGTGGGCAAGGTGTTGGGATAGTGGCTCAGGGATTTAGTTGTTATGGTGACAGTGTTGATGGCAAAGGTGTTGAGGTAGTCTGGTCATTTATGAGTGTACTAAAGAGCTTTGGAAAATAAAAGCCTAAAATTAAATAAATAAAAATAAAATTAAATAAAAATTAAGGCTTTGGGGGAAAGCCAGGATGGCGCAGCAGGTTAAGCACTCACTTTGCAGCCCTGGGGACCGAGGATCAAATCCCAGCCCCAGTCCATGTGGACCCATATGCTGAACTGGGGTGTGCTTCCCATGCGGGAGGCCCTCACTTCAGTTCTTGCCCTTCTGATTGGTCCCTGGCTCGAGGGGGAGGGCCTCCCATGCAGGAGGCCCCCAGTTCGGTTCCCACCCTGCTCAGCCCCTGCCCACCTGTGTGGAAGGAAACCATGTTAAAACTGATGATGTTCAACTATGGAGACTGCTCTGGGCCCTCCCCTTCCCTCTTTCTCTGTCTCTGTCTCTCTCTGTCTCTGTCAAAAGAAAATTAAGGCTTTGAACTTCCAAGTGATGTCATAAATGAAATATCAGAAAGCCTTCATGATGGCTTAAAGAACTCCCTTATTTTATGTAGGGCAGACATTACTGAGCACCAGATCCCACCCTGGATCTGATTGTAAGGTTTGCAGACTTGCAAAGTCCATTAACCTGCTAAGTCCCTTATGTTAAGGAAAATGGATAGGAAGGATGGTACCTTACTTTGAGTGGGGAATTTGGGCAGATAAAGACCAAGGTGAGAATTTGGGGTCTCCTTATTATCTTGAAACTTCTTTCCTAGTAGAAGGATCCCCGCCTCACCCATATATCTGTTTACCTGTGTATTGTCTAATTCTACCAGAATACAAACTCTAGTAAGACACAGACTAGATCTCTTTTATTTGCTTTATCCTCAGTCTCTGTAATGTTGCCTGACAGGAAGTGCTAAATAAATATTTGTGGACTGATTGACTGACTGAATAAGAAAACGGTTCGGAGGAGTATGGGGAAGGTGAGTTCACCTAGGACAGCTGTTTCCAGATAATTATACTCAAAATCATTGAGGATGGCCAAATAGATTTTTAAAAAAGATTTATTTTATTATTTGAGGGAAAGTGAGATAGATAGGTAGATAGAAACCCAGAGTAGTCTCCATAGTTGTACATTATTAGTTGTGACGTAATTTGATTCCACACAGGTGGATGTGGGGCCACTTGAGGCAGAAGCTGAACTGGGGGCCTTCTGCATGGGAGGTGAGAACCTTCACCTCTGTGCCATTCCCGCAGTTACCAGCTGCGTTGCAGTTTAGCATATGGGTTTGCAAAAGCTGGGATGGGGATTCAATTCCTGGAGCCTGCAGTTGCAAGGCAAGTGCTCAAACTGTTGAGCTATCCCAGCATCTCCCCAAGTAGATTTTTTAATGTGTTATATCTATGATATTTATGTATTAGCAATGAAAATTTCATTCATTTAAAAATAATAAATCCATTATATATTTGCATAAAAGACACCTTTTTAAAATAAAAAATATTTTCCAAAACAAAGTAAGTGAAAAGAATGCCAGTGTTTTCCATTTCATTAATCTCTTTAGTGTTTAGTTTAACAGAAGACATCTGGGCTGTCATATCTGCTTTGTGTTAAAAAGTTATGATATGTTGTTTTGATTAAAGTACAGGCAGAAAATTCAGCCTCACACAGATATGCAGTTGGAAAGGGAGGCATATTTTAATAGCCTTTTCAGATAATTGTGGCTGTTCTTTTTTGATATTAGCAAAGTTTGACAACTGATAGTTTCTTAAGGTTAATTGCAATGTAGAATCTGAGATTATATCAGTGAACTTTTTGTACTCTGTTAAATTAATATCCTATTGGTCTGTTTAATACTGTGAATGGGTGGGTATTTTTCCCATGTGAGATTTTGTAATATTTTTTTTTATTTTTTTATTTTTTTGACAGAGAGAGAGAGAGAGAGAGAGAGAGAGAGAGAGAGATAGAGAGAGAGATACAGAGACAGAGAGAGAACTGAACTGGGGGAACTCCCCAGTTCAGCATATGGGTCCACACAGGCTGGGGCTGGGATTCAATCCTCGGTCCCTGGTGCTGCAAAGTGGGCGCTTAACCCACTGAGCCATCCCGGCTTCCCCAAGATTTTGTAATATATTTGCATTTGTCATTTTCAAAATATTAATTCACTGAGTTATGCAGATTTTCCAAATTCTGACACATTTCTTTATATAACCCACATATGAGTACACAAAAATCACATCTGTTAATATTACTGCTGATATTGTCAGAAGAGTCTTTAAGTGTTGCAGAGTGTTAAGTTCATGGTGGCAGATATGTTTTCAAATTTAATTTTTGCTTGAAAGCTTGAATTCTATCACTGACAACATGTACATGAAGTGATTTTTCTTTAATTGATGAGCACACTTTATTCATTTTTGAAAAAATGTCTGCCAGATATCCACGACTGAATGATCATAGTTTGTCAGTCATTCTTTTAAGTTAAAGTAGTGTTTTATGTGCTTACTTCAGCTTGCAACTCGTCATTGCCCAAATGCTTTTTTTTGAGACTGTTTATTGTAAAAATGCTTTATGTATAGTTCCAGCAAAAATAAATATTTAAAAGATGTGCACTCCAAAGTTGAGATTTAGGGGAAGCTGTGGTGGCTCAGCAGGTTAAGCTCTCACTTTACAGCCCTGGGGACCAAGGAGCAAATCCCAGCCCTGGCCCATGTAGACCCATATGCTGAACTGAGCTGTGCTCCCCATGGAGGAGGCCTCCAGTTTGGTTCTTGTCCCCCGGTTTGGCCCCCAGCTCACAGGTGGATGGCTCCTATGCGGGAGACCCCCAGCCTAGTTTCCACCCTGTGCAGCCCCGGCCACCCATGTGGAATGAAGCCATGTTGAAAATGGATGGCATACAACTAAGGAGACTGCTCTGGTCCCTCCCCATTCTCTCTGTCTCTGTCAAAAACAATAATATAAATCTTAAAAAAATTGAGATTTAATAAAATTAAGAACTTTTACTGCTTCATCAATCTTTTGAATCACTGTTAAGTGGAAGAGCTGATTTGTTTTTCATTTTTTTATTCCTGTGAGTGTATAACAAGAACATCATGACTACCAGTAGAGTTTTGTGACGTGCCTTGTTTTATGCTAGGACACCTATAGTTTTCCCACAATCATTTTTGCATTATCAGTACACATTTTAACTCTTTGAACAAGGCTAAAAAAATCTTTATACTATTATAAAAATAAATGTTGACCTCATCTAGCTCTTGAAAGAGGACCTTTCTCCTCATGCCCCAGAGGTGTCCCGGGGCCACTTTGAAAAGTGCTGCTCTAGGTCATGGTTGCTGTAGGCCAGGGACAAAAATATAGAAGAATAGTTCTTAGTCCAAACTTCAATCTAATTGAATTTACAAATACTAAGCTCAAGGTAATATTTCTTTCCTACATTGCCTTATCTATAAATATTGACATAGGAATGGGTTCCAAAATCAAGGTAGCAGGGGTGAGGTACCTTGTATAGCTCGACTGTAATTATGGAGGCCCTCTTCTCCCATTGCTCTATATGGATTCTAGGCATTGCTGATCCTCTGCATAGGAGACAGGTCTTATACTTGTGTGTTATGTCTCAGGAACATAGCACATTGTTTTCTACCTGTGGATAAGTAGAGTATGAAGAGTGAAAAAGCAACAGTAGAAGTAATAAGCTGTAAGTTTTAAAATTCTCCCCCTAGAAGTGGTTCTGCTATAGTACTGGTCAACCTTCTCAAAGAAATTAAAAGTTGACCAATTCTGATGAACAAGCCATCATTTAGAAATTTGCACCATTCTATATGTAAAAATGTCATATTATAGTGGTGATTAAAGACCTTTCTCACGGTGTGATATGAATATCTGGTAAGCTCAAATAACATTCTTTTATATCCATGCATTATGTAAAATAACAATTCCCAATTTGGGAACATCTGGGCAATTTCACGCATAATTCTAGATTATGGTACTGGAAAGATTTACATATGGTGGTACTACTATGCCTTTGAAAAGACATCCATCACTAGGTGCTCCTCCTTTGATGTTAAGTTAATCTTTTGAATCACATTCAATATACCAAAATTCATAACAAGTGCCAGTTGTTGATTGCTTATTGATTAAAAAAAATTAATTATATAGATTTTCTTCATTCAATGGCTACATATCAGAATCACCCAGAGAGCTTATATAAAATAATGCTGAGTCTCACCCCAGCTCAAAGACTCTGGGGATAGGGCCCAGACAATGGTATTTTCTGTTTTAAAATACATCAACTAATTCTAATGTACAGCCAAGTTTGAGCACAACTTGTTCTTGAGCTATGATGGGTGGTCAAGGAAGTCACAAAATGAAGGAGAAGATGGTAAAAATAATAATCATTTATTATTTTTCTTTTTAATATATTCACACTTAATCTTAACATGCTTTCCAGATTTTTCAATAAGTTTATCTATACCCTCAAAAGTAGTTTTGTTTTTGCCCTCAAAATATGCTGAAATTGCAACTTTAACCTCTTTGTCATATATAATTTTCTTCCCTTGAAGCTGTTTTTAAAAAAAAATATTTGGGAGCAAATAATAATCAGACGGAGCCAGATCTGGACTGTAGAGAGGGTGGTTTAACACTTGGAAGTGACAGTCATGAAAAGTAGCCAATGCAACATTGCTCTTGTGCATGGGTGTGTTGTGCCAAAACAACACCCCTTTGGTTCACTTTCCTTTTATTTTCTCCTTCACATTTTTTAAAATGGTTTATTTTATTGTTTTTGACAGAGACAGAGAGAGAGAGAGAGAGAGAGAGAGAGAGAGAGAGAGAGAGAGAAAGAAGGGGGAGGGCCCAGAGCAGTCTCCACAGTTGTACATCATCAGTTTTTGACATGGTTTCCTTTCACACAGGTGGGTGGGGACTGTGCACAGTGGGAACTGGGCTGGGGCCTCTTGCATGGGAAGCACACCCCAGTTCAGCATACGGGTCCACACAGGCTGGGGCTGGGATTAGATCCTTGGTCCCTGGAGCTGCAAAGCGAGTGCTTTCCTGCTGAGCCATCCCCACAAATTCTTTTAATCGTTTCAACAGGCTGGAATAGTACTCTCCAGTTATTGTGACACCCTTAGCCTTATAATTGATCAGAAGAATACCCCCCATATCCCAAAAAACAGTAGCCATTTTTCTAACCAATTGTGACACCTTGAACATCTTAGGGGTGGCGTGTCCTTTTCATGTCTCTGCATGGACTCCTGCTTTGACACAGGCTTGTAATGATGAGCCCAAGTTTCATCTCCAGTGACAATCCGGTTTAAAACTTCAACTTTGTTTCTCTGCAGAGCTCCAAAAAACTGTCATGAACACTTGTGCTATAGTTTTGGAAGCAGTGTGAGCATTTTTGCTACCTATTTCTCACTGACTTTTGACATCTTTAGGTGTTGATGGAGAATATTCAAAATGGTTGTAGGGGATATTCCCACCATTTCTTCAGGCTGCTTTTTATTTGATCTGGTATCTTCCACTACAATGTCCGAGGAAGTGGTCTCAACAGGGTGTCTGGGATGGAGGTCATCTTCTACAGACTCTCTGCCTTGCTTGAAAAGCTATGCCACTTGTAAACAAACCATGGATTTCCCAGGGCAACAGTCCCTGTAAAGCACTAACATCTCTTCCAAAATGGTTTGAGGTGTTTTCCCTTGTTTTGTGAGGAACTTAATGACGGAACAAAATTCACTTTTATCTATACTTGGGTTTTCTTTATGTCTAATGTGCTTCTTCAGTGATATCTGAAAGAACACAGAAGTAAGTAGGCTGATGTTTGGCACATATGCTAATAATAAGTCACACAATCAAACTATGTGCACGAATACTCCCACCTCTCTGGTAACCCCCTGTTCCATGCAATGTAGGACTCTGAAGAGTTGCATTAACCCTTTTAAGCCTTCATAAATTTCATTCAGTGTGTCAAAACAAGAATAAAAATAGATTAATTAAATTTTACAAAGAAATGAATAATACTTGTAAATAAAGGAGGCTAATCAAGTTGGATGATGCAACTACCCTAACAATAATAATTATTGTTCAGTTGTTTGTTTTTAAAGTAATTTTCCTCCTAAAACATCGCCAGTATCATGTTTGTCCCCCAGGTAAATGCCTATACTCAGATCAAAGGGTTCAGTCTCATTTTCTAAGTAACAGTAATAATTTATATTTTATTTCTACTTAGTGATAAAGAAATAGAAAAATATGTTTTATAAATTATTATTTGCTATATCAAGCTTCCCCAGGTGTCCCATGGGTTGATATATTAAAGCTTTCATAAGCTTAATAAACTCTGTTTGTGTTTTCTTCTACTACAGGGAGATGTTATGGACAGCAATTAAGTCAAAATTATCAGAAGCTTTGTACAAGGTTTCTTTTCAGCAGGGACTTTTGATATAACAACAGTCTGAAAATTAGACTCACTTTCATCAGGATAATCTAGAATCAATTACATTCAACAGCATTGAACAAACATGTCAAACTTTGTTAATCTGTGAACTGAGACCTCTTGCAAAGTGAGTGCCAATCTAAAGTCCCTCCTTGGTAACTATTTCCAGTGCTTGTAAGCAATGGTGTCCTGAACAGATTGTCACAGTGACACACCCTTGAGAGTTTGATTTGGGCTGGGAGAAAAGATCACGAAGTCTTCAGTGAGTGTGATTTTCTTCCCCATATACTTTTCAAAATATAAATCTTAAATTTCAGTACTGCCATAGATGAATTGGAGATTATATTTTAGTTTTTTCTTAAGATTATCTTTATTGTTTGAAAGAGAGAGAAAGAGAGAGAGAGAGAGAGAGAGAGAGAGAGAGAGAAGGGGGAGGGCTTAGAGCTGTCTCCACAGCTGCACATCACTAGTTGTGACATAATCTCATTCCACACAGGTAGATGTGGGGCTGTGTGGGGTGGGAACCAAACCCAGAGGTGAGAACCTTTGCTGTCCTCCCAGTGGTTACAAGTTGAGTTGCAGTTCAGCATATGCGTTTGCACAGGCTAGGGCCAGGGTTCGTTCCCTGGACCTTGCAGTTGAAAGGCGAGTGCTCAACCTGTTGAGCTATGCCAGCATCCCAGAGATATTATTTTGAAGTCAGCTATTTAAAGAAATGCTGACCTAGATGGGTCCCCCACCCACAAATGTACCTCAATTGTAAGTGGGCTGCTTGACCTGCCTCTGCCTGTTTACATATCCTACCTTACCCCATCTCCTTCTCACACACTCATTGTAAACTTTTAAAAATTTGAAGAACAGCATAGATATTAATGGCTGATCTGTTTGAAGTAGCAAGATAGGAATTGTATATAGCTTAGCACTTCAAAATCTCCCTAAAAAGATTTTCAGATATTGCTCAGTCTTCCCAAAGTTCCACACTGCAGACAACTGCTAACATCTCTCTCTCAGACTCTTTCTGCAGCCTCCTCACCATTTTGCTGCTGTCAGCTCTTCCTTGTCTTATTCATCGCCGTGCTGATGCCTCACACTTGTGACAATTGTCCTTTTCCGGACCATCGTTCCTTGGTACTCATGGTTTATCACTTGTTTTCCTTTTTCAAATCAGGTCTGCCACATTTTAGGGAGTGTACAGTGAGGATACAGTTTCAAAATAGGTCCCTTTTCCCCAAGGGTGGGAAAGGAGCTTCCGTTGGAGATCTGAGCAGTGAGTGGGATTATGCCACACCCCTAAAGTGACCCTTTCCCTTCACCCTAATCCTCTCAGGTCATTAGAAGGATGTCCAGTTTTTTAAACCCTGTGGTTCCAGGTCTGGTCTCTTACTTCCCTACCAGGCTTATGTGTGTACCACATTAGCTCCCCAGTGACCTGAAGAATCCATGTAACTGTATAGGTGCAAATACGTAAATGCCAACATTTAAAATAATTTGATAAAGTCTTTGTAGCCATTCAGCCAAAAAAAAACAACAACAACAAAAAAAACCCTTTGGCAATCTGAGTTCTGTTGCATGTTGATTCTCTACCTTATTACATTATTTGCTTAGCAAAAACCTCTGCTGTTCTCCACAGAGAGGCATACAGTGTGCACTTTTCCTAACTGCCTAACTTCCCTTCCCGTTCATAGTTCAATATCGCTTTCTTTCCTTTCTCTGAGGTGAATGAGATTTTTCTGTTTCATTTGAAGGCATTACTAGGCTCAGTTTGGTTGTGCCAATCAGTTTTTCCTAGCATATCTGAAAGCCAACACATTCCTACTGGGATTTAATTTTCACCTCCTTTAGAGATTCTACTCTTATAATTAGGGTAAAATTCTCAAGATACGGATTGCTACTACCTGACTTTCTGTCATAATCAGAGCCAGTGAACAGCTATCCATACCCCTGCAGGGGACTATGAAATATAATAGCTGTGGATGAATATCTGAGCACTAAAAACAGAGGCCAACTTACCATACTAGAAGCAGATCAGGACGTTCTGTTTCCATGCTGAATTGTGGTGCAACTGGTAACCACCGGATGGCATGGCAGTAAAGGTTCTCCCTTCCCATGCAGGAGGACCCTGGTTTGGTTCCCATCATGCCTGGCCTCACACCCACCTGTGTTGAATGAAATCATGTCACAACTAATGATGCACAACTATGGAGACTGCTCTGCCCCACCCCCTCCTCTCTCTCTCTCACCTATTCTCAAAAGATAATATAATTAAAAAATTAAAGAAATTAAAAATAAAAAAGTAAACAAAAATCTTGTATTAACTGTTCTTGATACCACATGAAAAAAGAATTGCAAAAGATCTGGGTGGGTGAAGCCAAACTAGCTATGAAGCTTTTATAATGATATGGTTCAGAAAAGATGGTGGCGTGGCTAAGAGTAGAAGCAGTGACAATGGAGAGAAAGAGAAAGATTTAAAAAAGATTTAGAGAGTCAATAGGCCTTTACGACATGGTAGGTAAGGTAGAGGGAAGGGTCAAAGATAGCTCCTACATTTCTTTTTCTTTCTTTTTTTTTTTTTAAGATTTATTTTATTGTTTTTGACAGAGACAGAGAGACAGAGAGACAGAGACAGAGAGAAACAGAGAGAAGAGGGAGGGCCCAGAGTAGTCTCCATAGTTGTACATCATCAGTTTTTGACATGGTTTCATTCCACACAGATAGGAGGGGCTGCGCAGGGTGGGAACTAGGCTGTGAGCCCTCTGCATGGGAGGCATGCCTCCTCAACCCAGGGGCTGAATTTAAGGGCAACCAAATTGGGGGCCTCCTGCACACCCTAGTTCAGCATATGGGTCCACACAGGCCAGGGCTGAGACCCATCCTTAACCCCCAGGGTTGCAAAGTGAGCACTTAATCTGCTGAGCTTTCCCCTCTCCTAGATTTCTTGTTGTTCAACAATATGATGGTAATGCTATTGTTGTACCTGCTCAGATGAGAGGGGAAGATCATTAGTTCAGCTTGAGAGATGTTGCCTTTAAGCTACATTTAAGTTTTCCTTGTGGAGATGGAATGTAGGCTCTGAGCAGGATTGGCTACGTAATTTGAAGAGCCCAGTACAAAATAAAAATGTGGAGCCTTTGAATAAAAAGTTATTAATAATTCCAACATGGCTAATTTAAACCAAAGGATGGCCCCTTTAAGCACTGGGCCCTGTGTGACTATACATGTTTCATGCCATTGATTGTCTTAGTATCTGGTTATAAATCTGGAGCTCTGAGGAGGTGTCTGGACTGGGAAATACACATTTGGGAGTCGTCATACTATAGATAGTAACTAAAGGTGTGGGCTTTAGTATAATTGTCTAAAGAAAGTTTAATGAGTGAGAAGAAAAGAATGTCTTAATTGTAGCAGTGCTGTAGCTGCAAAGTGATTTCTGAGAACACCGACTTCCCAAGAAATCAGAAGCCCCTGTAGGCTGGGTTAAAAACCAATTTTAAGGAAATTACTTAGGGAGAATTTTTTAAAGCTCAATCTAGTGAATTTACAAAATATAGTAGAAATCTGATTTTCTTCCTGATGCATCCTGTTTAAACTACGTGATCTGCCCAAAGCTTTAATTCTGTGTCAGTGTGGACTCCACAACACTGTGCCATTATGGGAGCCACCACAGCTCAAATCTTGACCACACTTACTCTTGTCACCCAGGTCCTGCTGTGGACTTCAAGTCTATAGCTGGAGAAGAGGGTGTGGCCAGCAGCTTCTCTCCTTTTCCTCTTACCAGTAACCACTGATTATTATTTCTGACCAGTAGGGGGCTAGAGATGGCAATAACGAAGAAAGGAGAGAGGTAAGGGGGTCAGAAAGCTCCTGTGGAACGGTCTATGTAGTGTCTGTTACCTACAGTCTTAAAATCTTGCCTGAAACTTTCATTTCAACTTCTATTCTAAAAGAAGGTACCACCCATGTCTCTAACCTATGGCATGATTCCAGAAATGTTTTGCCCATGAGTTTCTGATCAAGCACTGCTGATTGGAACGTTAGTCTTTGAACTGTTTAGGCAATTTTTTTAGCTTACTCAAGGAAAAGATGCTGTGGGATCAGGGGATCGAATCTGGTGTCAGATCACGGAGGCTTTCTGGAGTGAGTGTTATCAGGTGAAAGGGGAAACAGGGGCGGTAAGATCTAAACTGAGAGTGTTGGATAGAGAGCTCAGCACCTTCAAAGCCTTGGTCAGCGAGCAGGCATTCAGGGGAGGGGGAGGCAGGTGCTCAGTACAGCTCATCTGGAGAGCTGGAGAGGGATTGTGATAAAAGGTGGAGCTGAGAGTTAAGGAGAGGCTAGACAACGAAGGGCCTGGTGACTGTTAAGAAGTGGTGAGTCATTGAAAGTTCATAGCAAGATGTGACATGATCACTTTTGCATGTTTCAAAAGATAATCCAGGATCTAGCGTGGAGAATAGATGGAAGGATGCAGGGAGAAGAGTTAGAAGGTTCTTGAAGTCACTTCTCTTACATAACTTCCAGTTGTTAAATACATTAAACTAGTCTACGTACCAATCAATATGGTATTAATAAATAATTCTTCCTGTGTATTATGTTGTTTAACTATCTTCCCCCAAGACGTACAGGGAGAATTTGGCAAGTGTAAGAATATCCCCAAAGGGACACAGATTCAACCTTAATTTCCTTCTTTTCACCAGAGCCCCTCAAGGGTAAATAGGACATCAAGGCCATTGGTAAACTGCAGCTTGCACAGTGAGGTCTCTTCTTGTATCAGAAGCCCTACATGAGATACAGTGGATTCTTTTGTACAATTTCCTAAGAATGAAAGGAGGCTGGACCCTAGATTTCAGAGCAGAAACAAATAAACAAAAGCATTAATTCCAATTTCTCTCATTTTGAAAACATGCCTATAACTAAACTTCCTCTGCAATTTCCTTTACCCAGCCCCAACTGATGGACCAATTGTTACTTGACTCATTGTTCACATAAGAAAATTTCACAATTTATAGAAGCCAATTAATGACAGTCTCAATTACTGAGAATATCTGTTAAGTTTCAATCTTTACACTCTTTATAGAATAATTTACTTCAGATCCTTTCTTGGCTATTTCTCCATCCTTCAAATTGACCCTTACTATAACCAATTTCTCTTTTAATAAGTCTTAGAATATTATGATTTTATTGTATTGATTACTCATATTAGGTTCTTCTATTTCTTGGGTAGGACAGGAAAGCCTGCAAATTGTCCCATTATAAAGTATTGGTTTCTTAGCTGTGCCTTAGTCCAGGTGAATTAGGTCTTTCCAGTCAAATATTTCTTGGATGCCAGCAACTAGAATCTCCTAGCTTTAAGCTCTAAAAAATAAATGGTTGCATTTTATTTCTGATGCTGAGGATATATTAGTACATAGCTCAATGGCTAAATCTAGTCTCTACACCTGTCCACCCTCAGGCCCATGTTTCTCTGAGTCACTTACTTCCCTTAGTGGGTGTCCAGGAAGTGAATACTGTTTTAGACTCTTTCTCTCCTATTTTTTGTTTCAGCTCAATAGGACCCCATCACTGTTGATAGAAGATATTTAGGCAGAGATAGCATAAAGGAGCCTTCAAAAGAGTCAAATAAATTGTTTCAGATTAACACCATTCTATGTATCTCTAGAATGAACTGCTGAATTCAAAAGGAGTGAAAAACAACAGCATTGTATCATGCTCATGACAACACCTGACATTTATACAAAGCACTTCATATTTGGGGAGCTTTGAAATTTATTTTTACAGGGACTTTGCTCTGCTTATCCATAGAAAATCTTGACTGAGACAGTTGATTTCTAATTGGCTAAGCACTGGGCTACATTAAGAGTAATGAGGAGAAATGAATTATGGTAATAATAGGTGCCTTTTAGAGAAGAAATAAACGTGAAAACTTATATACCATAAGAAATAATAAAGATTAACGTGACAAGCTTAATTAAATAAGATGCACTAATCAAGTCTATATTAATGACACTTCAAGAGAGAATTATTCTTGTTAAAAAAAACTGGTTAAAAACAAAACAAAACAAAACAAAAAAAAACTGGTTAAGGGAAGCCAGGATAGCTCAGTGGATAAAGCTCTTACTTTGCAGCCTCGGGGACTGAGGATCAAATCCCGGCCCCGGCCTGTGTGGACCCGTATGCTGAATTGCAGTGTGATTCCCATGTGGGAGGCCCCCAGTTCAGTTCTCATTCCCTGGTTTGGTCCCTGGCTCTAGGTGGGTGTGCCTCCCATGCCGGAGGCCTCCAGTCTAGGTCCCACCCTGCGCAGTCCCCGCCTACCTGTGTGGAACAAGACCTTGTCGAAAACTTGATGACACGCAACTATGGAGACTGCTCTGGGCCTTCCCACTTCTCTGTCTCTTTCTGTTAAACACAATAAAATAAATCTTAAAACAACAACAACAACAACAACTGATTAAACCTGCTTATCAGAAGAGGGTGCCATTTAATATCAAAATGTTTTCTCAAACTTCCACACTCCTAAATTAAAAAAAAATTACAAATTAAAAATTTAAATGAGGTAAAAGAATGAGAGTGTCTCCTCAGAATTACAATAAATAACTCAAGTGTTTTGAACTTAGCATACTTGCTTTTACTTTGATTTGGTGCCAATTCAGATGTCTTTACTTAGTGGAAAGTTTACCGGTATATCTTTAGCTATTTCCTCTGGACAACCCCACAAAGTTTCATTGAGGTTTATTCTAAATAAGTTGGAAAACCAGTGGAAATGAACTGAGGGAGTCAGCCTGGTTTGGTGGATAAGGTATTGGAGAATAGGTTCTTATTTCAGCTCTCCCGACAGTCTGCAGTGGTATGATCTTGATCAAATCATGAACTATTGTGAGTTGTCTTAAAAATGAGAGGTTGTAGTTAAAACATCCCTTCTATCTCTAAGACATTTCTGACTTAAAAAAAAATTATTTTATTGTTTGAGGGAAGGTGAGAGAGCAATTGAGGGAGAGAAAGAAAGAGAGAGAGAGAGAGAGAAGGGGGGAAGGCCCAGAGCAGTCTCCATAGTTGTACATCATTAGTTGTGACATGGTTTCATTCCACACAGGTGAATGTGGGGCCACGCAGGGTGAGAAACAAACTGGGGGCCTCCCATGTGGGAGGTGAGAACCTTCACTGTCATCCCAGCAGTTACCAGTTGCACCACAGTTCAGCAGGGCTGGGAATCAAACCCCAGACCTCGTGGTTACAAGGCAGATGCTCAACCTGCTGAGCAGTCCCAGCATCGCCTGACTGCGAATTATATCTAAGATAAACTTTGAGTGTGGCTACTAGCACATGGACCTAATTGCCATCAGAGCTAAGACAACTACAAGGTTTTTGGAGGAATTATATTGCCGAACGTGTATTGAAAAGTCTGACTGTTCAAGACATAAAATCATTTTTGTTCTCAGCCTTTTCTAAACAGAAGGTAACTTTGATGCTTGTTCAGCTCCCAAGAAGAGCATTAGGATAAGGGGACCCTCTAGGGGGTAGAGCCCCAGGGGTACAGAGAACCATGGGTAAGGCAGTTCTTTGCAGAAGGCAACAATACCAGAGTTTGAAAGTTTCCATCCTGCTAGGGCAGAGACTTCACAGGGTCATCCCCTTAGAACTCAGAATTGCTGCAGATGACCGATTTCTGTTTTCCATTCTTCACCTTGCTCAAGGAGCATCCTGTGCCTATGTCTTCTCCCTATATCACCGTGGTGTATGGAGTGTGTGCCGAGAGATGTAACCTGCACTTTAGTTCATAGGAAACACCTCGAAGCACCATATCTGGATCTAATGGTGCTTCCAAGGAATGGGTGACATGCCTAATTTCAACACAACTCGTGAAGCAACACTGCATGCTGGATGAAAGCTGGCTGTGCCTTTGGGTTACATACCTGGGGAGGGATATTTTCTGTACATAAGAAGGAGGGACCAAGTGAATATTTGGTAACTAAAGGACAGATGGTGACAGATGATTAATAAAAGCTGAGCAATGTCAATGTGTTGCACCACCATTTTCTAGACTACCTTGCAATTAAATTGGCCATCGGACTAATTCTGGACCGTTGAAATATAATCAGAAGTGACGTACGCCAGTTCTGGGCTAAGAGGTCAAGTTCACTTTCCCCAAGTGCTCTCTCACATGTTCACTTGTGTTTCTGTAAGCAAAGGGTTGTTAGTATTTACTAAATTGAGACTAAATTGAGACTAAGTCATTTATTAATAGTTTGTTAATAATAGCTTATTAATAGGATGTTTTGACCACATGACAAAAGGAGCCCAGACCCTTTAATTTTGGCTGGAGGAGTGCTTCCTCGCCTTCCCTGGACTTTACGTGAGTGAAAAAGAAATGTGTATTATGTTAAGCCACTGCAACTTTCGGGCTGTTTATTTCAGTGACTAGAATTAATCACTCTGACCGATGCCATATTAGAAACCATTGTTGGATAACGACACCTACCACAACCTCTGTCTTCAGTCACTTTGAAGATAATGGCTGTGAAGCTATTACCTCTTCACATTTACCAAAGATTTATGACTTAGTAGTTTTGTGGTTTTAAAGGGAAGAAGATGACAAACAACACAGACTTAGGATTCCTTTTCTTTTGAATACACAAAAGGCAGCATGTATTACCTTTAAGTTGGAAAGTATAACATGGTATGTCAAAATAAAATTATTTATGATTTGGAGCATGGAGTTTTTTGATCAGATTTCTAAACAAGGGCCAATTAACTGAAGGATAAAGTATATATCATTCACCATTACTGTTATTTGCTGAGTTTTTTGTTTTTTGATGGTAAATTCTATTCTTATGACACTATTGCAACCAAACTAGCTTTACCATCTTGGCTTTAGTAGGTATAGAAAACAATGGATCACCATCTAACACAATGTCTTAAGCATTATGTACTTGTAGAATCTAGTTTCATTACTTTAGGTAGAAAGTATTCTTTCAGTTTCCATTTTGAATGTGTTTGGACTAACACCATAAACTACTGATGTCTTCAGCAAACAAAATATATATATCATTTAAAAACACAAGCTCTGAAGTCAGATTCTCTGACCATTATTTAGCTGCATGGACTTTGGGCAAATTACTTAAAACTGTGGAAATAATTATTTGTACCCCAAAGGGTTGTTATGAGAGTTAAATGCATTAATACTGTATAGTAAAGAATTTAGAAGATGGCGGCATGAGAGGAGAACCCAGACACCTACCTGGGAAGGGACTTACGAACAAAAAGGAACCCACAGGGGAAACCCTGAGAAGCACCCTCAACTGAGAGAACCACACAACGCAGAACAACACACAAAGGTTAGAGGAAAAAGGGCAGACAGGGAGAGGGAAAGGGAAGCAGCGGTTCGGGGACAGAGACTCGGAGCGCGGCCCGGGGCTGGCAAAAACAAAGGGGGGTTGGGGGACTACGGTCAAAGTGGAGCTGGATCGAGGGCGGGCTGGAAGCCAAGACCTAGGGAGCGTGGAAGCCCCACAAGACTGTGGACAATTTAACATCCAAACTCAAGGGACAGCACGCGGTGCCCTAATCAGATCACAGAGCCTAAAGTGGCACAGGGACTGTGGAGCAGGGCGGCTGCACTTCCCGGCGGGCGGGGTGAGAGCAGGGCACCAGCCCGCAGCAGCTCAGCACCCCTGATTCACAGAGGAGACACAGCTGAGCTCCAAAGGTTGTCTGTGAGGGAGCACCTTTTGAAGACAGGGCTCTTGGAG
>PVKE010033187.1:0-18024 GCA_004027555.1 Craseonycteris thonglongyai
CAGGCTTTTTACTAGAACACAGTGTAGCTTCGGGTACAGAACATGTATAATTTGCATGCATAAAAAGCCTGCTTGGATTGGCTGAGTTAGAGAGGCGGTCCGAGCAGCCTTGCAGTGATTGGTGCGGGATCGAGTTGGAAAATTCGTTTAGCGGCATATCGAGACGTTTTTTGGGATATACTCGGCGTATAAGATGACCCCCGATTTTCGGTTGACTTTTTTTCGTTTCAAAAGTCGTCTTGTATGCCCGAAAATACGGTATGCGTATAAGCAAGAAGGGTTCCAGTTGAAAGTGATGTTGGGTGATGATCTTAATTGTTTGGATTAAATGAGAAGGTTGACAGTTATGAGAGAAGATGTAGTTGTAGAAGTTGATGTTTTCTTAGATGGGATATTCTTCAGTGATCAAAAGATCTTTGGTGTAGCCTTGAAAGGAAGTGACTGACATTAATTGCGGTGAGAATTTTTGTAGTAAAGGCAGAGTGAAAATTGTGAGATGAGGGATGGCAGGACAGCTCAGTGTTTGAGTGCTTGGCAGTCATGAGATCTGCGGTTCAATTCCTGGCCCCAGCCCATGCAAACCTGTATGCTGAACTGTTGCGCAACTGGTGACTGCCAGGATGGCATGAAAGTGAAAGTTCTCCCCTCCCATGCAGTAGGACCCTGGTTTAATTCCCACCCTGTGTGGCCCCACATTCACCTGTGTGGAATGAAATCATGCCACAACTAATGATGTAAAACTGTGGAGAGTGCTTTGAGCCCTCCCCCATCTCTCTTTCTTTCAAAACAATAAAATAAAATTTTTAAGAGACTTATGAGATGAGATCGTTGAAAGTTTCATAGAAGTCAAATTTTCCTGACATTATAATAAATTCATGGTTGAAATTAGATCATTGGAAGTTAAATTTGGTTTAACTTTAGTAATGAGTGAGTTTCATGGAAGTTAAGTTTTTCTGGGATTATGGTAAATATAGGATGGGAATGAAAACCCTGAAGGGATCTAAAGAATTCAATGAATGAGAAGGATGAGGCTGTATATAACAGATGAATAAATCTCAGAGCTGAATAAATTTTTTCATAATATTAATAACTATCATTAGAATGTGCAAGACAGTGTTCTAAGTTCTTTATATTTGTTAATTTATTTAATCATTTATAGTTCTATAAAGCAGTCACATTATTATTGTCATTTATTCAGATGAGAAAACCAAGTCCAAGGGAGTGTATAAAACTTGTTTAAGAGTAGACAACTAGTATATGGTAGAGCTGGGATTTGAACCCAGCTATGCAATCTTTCTCCAAAGCCTTGTCTCTTATCACTTTTCCATTTCACCTTTATAAGAATGGGAGAGTAATGGTCTGGAAGTGGCAATGGGAGACTATATTGTCAGCATTCTGGAATTTATACAGCCCCCTGGAGAGTTAAGCATAATAGCCATAGAGTCTATTTTTTGTAAAGGTTGACAACATAGTGGCATTATTTATAACAGAGAAAGGATTCTGGAAAGGCTGGGGGAGAAATGTTGGAGTTTCAGCAGTGAAACATTGATTATAATCTAAATGTCTTCCAGCAAGACATTGACTATACACCTATGGTATAATTCCATGTTAGAAAATTCTGAAGTCAGGAAAATATAAAATCTTTAATGACAAAGAAATGCTAAGGATGTATTCACTGGAAAAGTTGATCACAAAGCAAAATACTATGGCACCCTTTTTTAACAAAATTACATGTATAACTCTGATTGTACATATAACACAATAGCAATGATAGGAGTATAAAAAGTCATTCAGTAAAGGGAAGGGGTGGAAAATCATAATACAGAAAGAATGTGCAGTTTTGCTTATTCAGGGGCTGAGTTTTTGCTATATCTCCTGGGAACCAGAGCTGAGCAGCCATTGGAAATTAACTAACCTTTCTGCCTCTCAAAGACACTATGATCTTTCTTCTTTTTCTTTTTTTTAAATTGTTAAATTTACTGGAGTGACATTTGTTGTAAAAATTACGTAGGTTCCAGGTGTACAAGTCTACAGTACATCATCTATGTATTGCATTATGAGCTCACCACCCAGGATCAATTCTCTTTTTATCACCACATATTTGATGCTCCCTCTCTACTCCCCCACCTCTCCCCCCTTACCCTCAGGTAACTGCTAAACTATTGATTGTGCCCATGAGTTTTCATTTCTTTGTTACTTTCAGTTTTATATTCCACGTATAAATGAAGTCATATGGTTCTTGTTTTATTTTTTCAGTCTGACTTACCTCACTTAATATGATCTCAAGTTCCATCCATGTCACAAATGGCAGTATTTCATCTTTTCTTATTGCTGAGTAGTATTCCATAGTGTAAATGTATGGCTTCTTTATCTAGTCCTCTATTAAAGGACACTTTGGTCGATTGTCTTCTGTGTTCCTGTCTCCTTCACCCTTCTTTTCTGCTTACATAGCTCATAAAATCATTGGTAAACACCATTATCATCATCAGTCTCCCTAAGTCTTCCTTTTTTGAGACAGCGTATGGAGAGAATGAAATTGATCTTTGGACAATTAGTTTCTTGATCTAGTGAGCTGTGAGCAAGAATACGAGGTCATGTGTTAAAAGCAGGGCCCCTGATTCTTCCCTCTGGCCTGGTGTTGTGGGCAGGGGAGGCTCCTGGAGGACATATTTCTGGATGAGGCAGGCACTTTATGTCTCATATGTATAATCTGTGTGTGTCTAGATATTGGTATTCTTATGCGTGACTTTAATTCTTCTTTTAAAATATTTTCTAAGTTGCCTGCAATAATTACATATCTTTTCATAATAAACTTATCGAAAGAAAACCAGTGGAAGGATATGGAGAAAAGTACAGAGTAGTAAGAAAATGTAACGAAACATATTGGGGTGAGGTGTAGATAGATTATCCATAATTGATTTGAGGTATTTGATAGGATTTGTTTGTGAATAATAGACTGAGGATCACAGGTGAGGTCTGGCTGAATCTCGGAGGGCTGATGAGGCTGTGTTGAGATTTCCAGAAAGTGACCGGGGCTTCACTTAGAGTGAGGGTTTACAGGACTTTGAAAGAGCTCCCTCTCCTTATATTTTACTGTTAAGGATTATTTCATGAAGATTGCTAAAGTTCTGAAATGTATACGGTAACATAAAGGGTTGCCCATATACCCTTTATTTTAATTTTAAAGCATTTTATTTTATATCATTATAAATCAAATGTTTTTTAAATTAAATGTTTGCTTCTGCAAAATAGGATAGATTTGAACATCTGAGTATTTTTTTCGTCAGAATTCCTGATGAGACACCATTTGGGGGCATAGATGTTTCCATTAGAATTACATCCTTTTGTTTGCTCATTTCTGCTGTGGTTATTACACAGAATCAGCTGTGATGTTCCTGTGTAGGAAACATCACATAGGAGAGAAACATTTGTAAGGGATAAATTGGAAGCTTTCCTAATCAAGTCAGGAAAATCAGTGTGGGGCCATTTCTTAGGAAGGATTTGAGAAGTGGGGAAGCTGGGATAACTCTGCAGATTAAGTGCTGGCTTTGCAGCCCCGGGGACTGAGCATTGAATCACCGCCCTGGCCCGTGCAGACCCATATGCTGAACTGGGTGGGGTGTGCTTCCCATGTGGGTGGCCCCCAGTTTGGTTCTTGTGCCCCAGTTCAGTCCCTGGCTTGAGGGGACATACCTCTCATGTGAGAAGCCCTCAGCCCAGTTCCTGCCCTGCACATACCCTGCCCACCTGTGTGGAACAAAACTATGTTGAAAACTGATGACATATAATTATAGAGACTGCTCTTGGCCCTCCCCCTTCTGTCTCTCTGTCTCTGCATCTCTCTCTGTCAAAAACAATAAAATAAATCTTAAAAAAATAATTGAGAAGGAATGCTAGAACCTTGATATGACAGAGAAGCAAATACTATTTAAAATGTTGCAAAGTATTTTTTAAAGATTTATTTTATTGATTTTTGACAGAGAGAAACAGAGACAGAGAGAGACAGAGAGAAGGGGGAGGGCCCAGAGCAGTCTCCATAGTTGACATTAGTTTTCCATATAGTTTCACTCCACAGGTGGGCACAGGTGGGCACAGGGCCACGCAGGGCAGGGACTGGGCTGGGAGCCTCCCACATAAGTCCTGGCAAGAACTGAACTGGGGGCACACCCCAGTTCAGCATGTGGGTCCGCCCGGGCCAGGGCCGGGATTTGATCCTCGGTCCCCGGGGCTTCAAAGCGAGCGCCCAACCCGCTGAGCCATCCCAGCTTTCCTGCAAAGTATTTTTAAACCAGGATTTTTAAAGTTTGTATTTTGTTTGTGTACATTGCCATTTAAAAAAATGCTTTCATCTCATAGATAAAATCCTATGTAATATTTTTGGATAGGAAATGTTGATCATTTGTATTTGAGAGTGCTCTCCTTTATAATTACTACTCATATGGAGTTCCTATGCAATGTAATCTTATAGAATCACCTGAGTGGTCAGATCCCTATCCGAATTTCTTTCTATTTTTAAATTTATTTTTGTTTTTGATGAGAGAGAGAGAGAGAGAGGAGAGAGAGAGAGAAGGTGGAGGTACCAGAGCAGTCTCCATAGTTGAACATCAGTTTTTCCACATGGTTTAACTTCACAGGTGGGCACAGGGCTGCGTGGGGCAGGAACTGGGCCAGAGGCCTCCCACATGGGAGGCCTGCCCCAGTAAGAACCGACTGGGGGCACACCACACCCCGGTTCAGCATATAAGTCCACATGGGCCGGAGTCAGGATTCGATTCTTAGACCCTGGGGTTGCAAAACAAGCGCTTAACCAGTTAAGCCAACCTGGCATTCCCCCACCTGACTTTCATTTTATTTCTTGTATACTTACTTCTTCCATATAGGTTTGCCAATCATCTGCTTCAATATTGATTCACTATCAAGAAACATTTAGTAGATATTTTTAAGTATATAGTTTATAGTTTGTCCTCAGAAAGTAAGGATGTGTCTTTGGCTTCTTGGGCAGATGAACCTGGCATGGGAAATATATGTAATAAGGGTATTCACAGTACTATGTGGAATTGCTAGGGAAAGATACATTCTAACTTTTGTGAGACTACAGAGGAGGAGCAGCTGATTTATGCTGGGAAAGTAAAGAATTATTAAAGAGTCTTCTGTGTTGGCTCTTTAAAAACTGATAATCCTGTTTCGTAATTTGCCGTGATAGATTTTTGTGCTTGTTATCCCTGGGTAATTAATTATTAATAGCTTCTTCTTTCACAGTCAAACCTATCCTGGTATGTACCTCACATCCATTAGATCACCGTACTTAAGGGATAAAACTAAAAGTGCTGTTTGGATCCCCATGCATATACAAGTGAGCCATTTGACTTATGTCCTATAGGATTCAAGAATCCTGGGTTTTAGCATATGGTGCTGTTTCAGAAAGATGATTCAGATGGCAGTGTAGCGACAGAACTAGATGAGAATGCTTGAAGAAAATAGTGTAAGTGCTTATTGCAAGTGTCCCTAAATTAGCAAATGGAGGTTCTGAATACAGCAATAATCCTGGGGATAGGAAAAAGAAAATCAAGAGGATAACAAATGTGGGGAAGCTGGAATGGCTTAGTGGGTTGAGCGCTCACTTTGCAGTGCCGGGGACCTGGGATTGAGTCCCGGCCCCGGCCCGTGCGGAACCATACGTTGAACTGGGAGCTCCCCTAGTTCAGTTCTCTCTCTGTCTCTGTCTCTCTCCTTCTCTCTCTCTCTCTCTCTCTCTCAAAAAACAATAAAAATAAATAAATAAATATTAAAATTACTTTGTTTTAAAAAAAAAGAGGATAACAAATGAGATAAATACTCCCTTGTTAGTTATAAAGTTATTTTTATGTAGTTTATTGTGGCTCACAACTTTCTTTTGCTTGAATAATTATAATTATTATTCTATATCACTGTCACTTTGAATTTCTGTAGTTATTTGAGATAATTGTTTGGGTATGGCTAGCTGACAATGAACTTTGCGGGTTTCTTTTGTGGAAGACCACTTCAATTGAAACACATTTTTTAAAAACATACCTAGAAGCTTTATGATTTTTTTACCCCTCAGGACAAAACAGTAGTTTATAAAGGGGTGACCCAAAAAATTCAAGAATAGTAGTAAGTCCTAAAATGTAAAGATTTGTCAATTTATTCATTTTACTTCCCACATATTTGTATGTAAAAACCTCACCACTTATCATTTTTAATGGTCTCCATTGGCAGTGAGTAGGCAGCTGTTTAACACATTTATGGAGTTATAAATTCAGCTGTTTCCATTTTCTATTACACAAGTTCCTATAGTAACCAGTGACATTCAGTGGTGGCTTAATGATTCACACTGCACTAAAACTGCTTTTGCTTTTACACAGATGAGTTCCAATGGCTTAATACTCTCTAATTTCATACAATTTTCATTCTATATCCCTCCTGTCCCAATCCATCCCCCTTCATATTTCTTAGTTTGAAAATGTAGCAATCCCAATTTTTTGCAACGTAATCACCTATTTCAGCATAGTGCTGAAATTCACCAAGTAGATGAGTGCATTTTAGAGATTCCATATTCAACAGGTGAAACAGAAGAAATTCTTATAGCACGAGTGATATCTTAGGGTTTTAACATATCTTCTTGAACTGAATCACAGAAAATTTAAATGAGCTCTATTTTCAGCTAGACGATGTATCTCATTTGCAAACTTCCTTATTTTTTTGGAATATGATTTGGTCTTCCTTAGTCATGCTCTCTCACTCATAACAACAACAACAACAACAACAAAGTAAAATAGCTTATCCATTTGCAGAGTTTAAATGTCAAGAACGTGATACAACAATTGTATATATGGATACAAAAAGAAATCACTAGCCTATATGGTCTTTCACTTTTACTTTTTAAGAAGTTCAGCCTGTACTTCCTAACTGACTTTGTGGGGTAATTCTCAATAAAATAACAGAAACTTTTCCTCTTAATCTAGTGAAACAGGTTGAGTCAGACAGGCGTGGTTTGAACGGATGAACAGAGCAAGTGACAACCTTATTTTACTCTAAAAAAGATAAAATGAAACTATGGCTCATAAAGCCTGACTTTTATAACCTGGCTTTTGCTGGCCGCTCAGACCTCATCACATGTCCCCATCCCCTGGGACTACTCTGCTTACTGCAGGAGCCCTCACTGAAGCTTACTGCCTAACATATTAAAATTGCTCTGCAGTCTTCGGATTTTACCCTTCCTCTCTGAACTGCTCCTCTCCTGGTCCTGCACCCTGAGATCTTTCTCATCATTCATTCTTATCACAAATGTCTTCTCCAAAATAGCTCCGGACATCTTTACCAGCCACTTTGATTAATATGAGCCTGTTATTTTTTCCTTATAATACCTATCCCAAATTATTTTTATTTACTTGTTTAGTGTTTGCCTTCTCCCATAAAACTTCCATGAATGAAAGTCCCTTTAACTGCTTTCCACACAGTTGTATCTCAGGGGTTCAAAACCATGCCTAACAAATGGTAGGGGCTCATTGAATTTTTAGAATAAATGAATGAATGGATACTTATTTTTACTGGGGTGTTATAAGTGAAGCACTTAATGCAGGGTAAATGCTTAACTAATGGATAATAACTATGCAAGTATTTGCTCTTGTAACTTGTTAAGTGGTTATTCCAGTGCAGAAATTAACTAAGTTATTTAGAAATAAATGATCTTTGTAAATAAACACTCCACACTTAAGCTTCCTTGGAGGGTGCCATCTGTTTCCTTCTGGAATCTTGACTGATAATATCCCTTTGTTCATAAGACAAAAGACTGTTTATTATTTTTAACATTTAGCACTGTTTTGTTCTGTTTTTTTTTTTTTTTTTTGGTTCTTGTTGTTTTGTTTTCTAATATAACTTTTCAGGAACTCTTCTCTCCATATACAGATAGAAATAACTACTCTTCCTTTTGTTGTATCCATGTTTCTTATATATATCTACCACAGAACTTACAAAATTTTATTATATCTTGGTGCAAAATTATCAATACTTTTTGCTAGACTATGAACTTGAGGAGCCGGCTTATGTCTTGCCTTGATGTTCATAATACCAAATAAAATGCTGCTTCTTAGTTCCTACTCAATTGTTTAATCTTTCATAGTTGAATGAATGACTCTGAAAAGTATCAAGTACTGAGTGCATTTCAGAAGAGTTTATTTTTGTTATGATTGCCAAAACCTCAAACTTAGCTCACAGTGCTGATGTTAGGAATTTTAGTAGGTTAGCTGTTATTCCGAGCAGGTGATAATTGACATGACTCAATGCTACAGTATAAGATAGCTAAGAGAGCAAAGGAAATAGACCAGGTTAACTACATGGTTCTAAACTGTGGGATTAACATTCAGTGAGTGACTTAACAGCAAGGAGGAAGGAGAGTAGGGAACAACATGGCAAAGAGTTTGAATAGATAATATTAAAAATTTCTATCCCAAGTAAATTTTAGTAAATAATCAATATAGTTCTTTTAAAGTAGTGAACAAAACTAACTTATGATTAACAGAATTTTGTGCTAAAATATTTGTCTTTATAGTTCAAAGTTAAGTTCTAGTGCTATTTGGAAGGTACGTGGTATAAGCTTTGTCTTCTTCCTGAAATTAGTTTCTACTTTTTTATTTCTTTTTTACTTTTACAACTGAAATGTTAAAGGGCAACCAACCATAATGGATTACATTTTATAAAGGTACTGTGTTAAGGGTGATTAGAAATTATGTTCCAGTTTTATATTAAGTACTATTACATAGTTTATTCAGAATTATATCTTTACATAAGCAAGATAGCAACAACTTAAATATACTTCAAATGTGTAATTAATAACTTAATGGACCAAATATTAGCAAGGATATGTATTGTTCTTCCTTGCTTTTGTAATGACATTAAAAGAGTATATTAAAATTCACCTATTTGACAGAAAAATAAGAAGAAAGCAGTTTTATTACTTGCTTAAATGTCTCTTAAGAAAAATTTTCATAACATATAATTCAATAACCCCACCTGGTCATACCAAGTCTTAGTGAAAATCTTGTTACTGTCTTCAAATATTCTAGGCCTGGTGCACATTAATCTGTACAAATTATTTTATTCTTTCTTCAGGGAATGAAGACCATACCAAAGCCTAGTAAGCATGTAATGATTTTTATAGTTACTTGGTGAAGGCTTTACAGTTAATATTTTATAGAACTCTGAATGTCACATCTCTGTCTCTGAGACCTCAAAAGGCTAATGTATGAGAATAAAGCTGGCCCTAGGAATAGGAATGTAAGAAGTCACATAGGAGTTATATTCTGAAGAAAAAAAATAAACCTGTATGTGCCAACACGTATTTTCCCCATTACATTAAGCTGATGTTTAAAATTTCTTATTAACATCACTTATTTTGAATTAAAATAGCCCCAATAGACTTAATTTTAAAATTAATATCGAATTCACATACCATAAAATTCATCATTTTAAAGTATGTATAATTCAGTGATTTTTAGTATACTTACAAGGTTGTATAAACACCCCCATTACCCTTAAAATGTTTGAGGCAAGTGTTATGGAGAATTCAGTTATGTGGGAGAGTCAAGAAAATATAAATTAAAAGGATTAGACTAATTGCTAAAAGCTACACACTCTCATGTTAGATATTGTGTGGTTTTATCACTTTCAATAATAACATTCACCATCTCTCTGAGGAAAAACTACACAGTGGGGCTGGGAGTGGCAGCAGAAGATAAATATTCCAAATTTCCAAGATGAGTCATCACTCAGTGTAGTGTGTTTGTTCTGTATGTGTGTAGCATTTACTTGAAAAACATTAAAAAAGCAAGATTCACCTAAAACAATATGCTTCTCATGGTAGTCCCTACGGGTTTGTGGCTGAAGAGCTGCTTTGGACCCTTTCCTTCTCGTAACCCTTAATATAAACTGTGTAGAAGACTGCTTTCTGTATTGTTAACAGTGAAAATGAACTTGTTTAGACCCAGTCTGTCAAGTGCTAACCATGTTCTCTGTAAATAGGTGCTATGCATCAGCTAATGGCCTCCTCACTAAATGGAACTGAACTAATTTCATCGATAAGAATTGGGAAAGCAAGGCATAATGCTGCTATAAGTCACAAACATTAAAAATGAAATTCTCATTCTTTACTCTCACGGATACTAGTTTATATTTTTTAGTAGAACTTTAAGACTATTATTTTATATATATTCGAGGGATTAGTTACTTCTTAGTATCTGCCAAATTTCTGTAGGGTTTCTTTTTTAGTTATTTCCTTTTGTGGAATTTCTCTTTTGAAAAATTGAAAATAATAATGGGCCCGGTCAATACAGTGGCTAAGTCACAGAGTGGTGCTTTTGAGCCACTAAAATTTTTAGATGGGAAAAATGCAGTTGAAATTCTAATTGTTGGGATGCCAGGATGATAGCACAGCAGTTGAGCGCTGGCCTTGCCATTGTGAGGTCCGGGATTCGATTTCTGGCCCTGGCCTGTCAAACCCCTATGCTGAACTGCAGTGCACCTGGTAATCACCTGCTGGAGTGGCTCGGCAGTGGAGGTGCTCCCCATGCAGGAGGCCTGGGTTCAGTGCCCGCCCTGTGCGACCCCACATCCACCTGTACGGAGTGAAACTATGTCACAACTAACGATGTGCAACTATGGAGACTGCTCTGCCCCACCCCCGCTTCTCTCTCTCACCTCAAACAATAACATTAAAAATTTAAAAAATTCTAATTGTTTTTATGGAACAAAGCAGACTGAGGATTTGGGTGTGGTCTGAATTAGATTATTTTATGACTCAATGACTTGTGTTTGATAAAAATTGGTGGTATACTCAAGAGCACAGATTTGTGTGTGTGTGTGCCACATGTTAACAAACCATTTCAAGATCTATCAAATCTTTATTTACTGACTGAAAGATACTCTCTGATGGATGAGCTATAAAAGTGCTCACTTTGAAAAACAATAAGGCTGATTTAATAAAACCAAATTCCAAATATAGAAGTGATTTTTCAATGAATTACTTGACTAAATTAACATTTTTTAGCAAACTAATTTGAAGATAGACAGAATTTGGATATCAAAGACACCTCCCCATCTCACTGGTGAGTAATATATTTGCCCTTGGGTATCTTAATGAAGCCCTGTAGAATTTTTCTTCTCCCTCAACTGGTATATCACATGTTCAGACTAATACCGCAAATTCTTGACTGAAGTGAAAGTTCTTTCTTTTTTCACCCTTCCCCAAATTTAGAAGTGTCTCAAGAGGCAGAATTTTAATGAAAGCACCTTCTCAGCCTGAGCGACTGCATACAGCCTGACACTGAAATACTTGGTACTGGCAAGATGAAAAATTTTAAATCATGAAAGATTAATATGAATGAAGTAAGGTTTGAAATGTTTTATGGCATGTTCATTCACACTAAGTCAGCCTTTGCCTTTTAAACTTTTCTTTTAAGACACTTAGGCAAATCCAAAATGACATGGATGAATTTAAATGATTTCTAGCATCTGAAGATTAGCAAAGAATGACAGACTTCTAAGTACTGCAGTGTTTCTGAGGGTGAATCCTCCCCAGAATGGTAAACCGGAACTGACTGGAATGAGATTAGAATACACAGATTGAAGCTCCTGATTTCATCTTTGTTATTAAAGCATCCTTACTATCGGGATGCCGTCACATTCCTTCTATGGGACGTAATACCCTCCTTGGCACACATACTGCTCTGCTTAAAGGCTTATCTTCTGTGTTCTTGTGTTGTGTTGAGCTAAGCACAGAAGAGCTATAAATATTATGCAAAAGCTTAGTGGGAGAAAGCTGAGTAGTTATTTGATGAATTTGTTAAATTCTCCACAGAAGTTGACTTTTCTCATGAAGGAGTAAACAATTTTGCTACTTAAAAAGTATGTGGTTAATTGACTGTCAATCAGTAGAATTTATTTACTGTTTCTCGTGAATTTTCAGACATTTGTTTTCATTTTCTTGTATTAACTGCCTTTATCAATAGGATCACGGGTAGTGAAGAAGACGATTGTTGGTGTTTAGTCATTCAATTAATTGGCAGTCTGCTGGCGAATACGAAGAAGTAAATAGGTAATTACAATAAAACACTAATTGCTATGCAGAAGAATTATAGTTATGGTTGTGGCAGATTATATTTTTCAAAGATGGCAGCGACAATATTGTCCACCTTACATGCTCTTCAATAATATGACTTAGACCTCCCCCATCAAGAGGTAGAGTCTAATTCTCTTTTCTTTGATTTTGTTCTGGCCACTGTGACATTCTTGTATCCAGTAAAATGAGACAGAAGTAATGTTGCAGGATTTCTGAGGCTAAGTCAGAAGAGGTGTGATAGCTTCCTCCTTGCATTCTTGGAACCCTTGCTTTCTGGATATACCCTCTTAGAATGTTCCCTCTATGAGTCTAGCACCCTGTACTTCTCTTATACCTGGACCAATGAGCCCTGTGTCTGTGGATGTTGCACTTTGGAATACTTTTCCTGGAATTTTCAGAGACCCTTCTGGTGTCTGGGAATGATGGAATTCGGCAGTGCTATCTGGACAGAATCCCTCAGGCTGGACTGAATCTTGTGTTGACCCCAGCCCTGTTTCTCCCATTCTCTGTGGAGTTAGTTGTCTAGGAGTTCTGTGGCTGGGCCCAGTTTCTAAAGGGAAAGCTTCAGGCAAGCAGTTCACTGCTTTGGGGCCTATGCTATATTTCCTTTTTAGGATCATGTGAGATTGGGCTGTTAGGATGATGCTGATTTTGAATGACTCAATTCCACATTAGACCCAAATGAGTGTAGGGCTCAGGGCTAGTGCCTGTCTATCACTGACTCCTGGGCTTGAGCTGTCCATGTAGCAACTGTGGTGCTGTCTTCAGTCTATAGCACTGTGAGTCTTAAGCTGGGCTAGATGAGTGACGGAAATTTATGTCAAGGGAACTGTTTGTTTTTACTTTTCCCACAGCACTTACTCTTCCCACAGCACTTAATAGAAAGCTATGTGATAGATGCACATTCCGTGTGCATACTTGTGCGCGCGCGCGCGCACACACACACACACACACACACACACACACACACACACACACACACAGAGAGAAAGGGGGAAAAAAGCAACACAAACGATTTGTAGGTGATAAAGCAATAAGCAGAACAAAAGTCAGAGGTTTCTACAAGGTTGAATATTGAGTAAACTATAAGTAGCTGAATGTGAGAGCTTGAAGAGAAGACATTGAACTTAGAAAAATGTTGTATTTACGATTTCAGTGTCAAGGGACACCAACATTTAGACTATGGGCGTAGACATGGATGGCTGAAGCCGACTGGAGTGAAAGTCACAGGTTTCCAAGGAAGTGGAGGGATGCACAGTCATTGCTTTACATGTAAAAGAAAATAAAAACATTTAAAATAGAAACCAAAAATTAATTACATATATAGCATGTTCTCAAACCCAGATGAAGGAATGAGAAACATCCTTCATCTGGATGAAGAATGATGCATCATTTCTCATGTATCAATCTTAAAAGAAATTTAAGGGAAATGACATTAATAGCCAGAATACTAAAATTCAGTAGGGGAGTAATAAAGCTTTAAGAGGATTTTATGTGAGGGTCAGTAAATACAGATATATTAGTTATGTTTAATGAATTATTTAAATAATAGTGCTATTTAGAAATAAAAATATTAGGAATGGTGTTTTATTTAAAATGTGATTTATACAGTTTATACCCTAAAAATTTACTTTTTACAACAAAGCTCTCTTTTGTGCTGACCCTAACTTTCATCTCAAGGTCAGGGTAATGCTTTTTTTTTTCCTAAAGATTTATTTCATTGTTTTTCACAGAGAGAGAAAGACAGAGAAAGACAGAGAGAGACAGGGAGAAGGGATAGGGCTCAGAGCAGTCTCCATGATTGTACATCATCAGTTTTTAATATAGTTTAATTCCACAGGTGAGCGCTCGGCGAAAAGGGCAGGAACTGGGCCAGGGGCCTCCCACATTGGAGGTGTGTCCTGGGTGGGAGCTGATCTGGGGGCCTCCCACATGGGAAGCTCACCCCAGCTGGAACCGAACTTGCGTGGGAAGCACACCGCATTGCAGCATATAGGTTAGCATGGGCCAGGGCTGGTACTGGGACTTGATCCTCGGACCCCAGGGCTACAATACTAGTGCTCAACCCGGCGAACCAGCCCATCTTCCCTAATGTTTTAACTAATAAGAAAATCACTATATGTCTTTAGAAATTTTTAATAACTTAAAGAAATCTTAGTGTTTTAAATTAGTTTTTGCAATGACTGTCCCATTTCTGTATTAATGTTGTTTTTTCATTAAGAGAAACAAAGTCATTTTTAAACAGCAACTTCATTTGGTAGTTAATGATAACTAATTAATAACAATGAATAAGTAAAAATTGCAGCCCTTGTACCAATGTCCAATTCTTCATATTCCTCTTGCTTAATGTGGTGATAACAGTAGTTCTATATGCCACAGAATTGAGAGAAACAACAATTAAAAAACATAATTTGGTTCTATCATCTAAAAAGTACTCAGATATGTACCTTATTCCTTCGAGGGAGGCACGGTTCTTCTCTTTTATGACCTATTGGCTGATAATTATGTGACTAACAGCTCAAAGATGGGAGTAATTGAAAGTGTTCTCTATAAATTTGAGAAATGATCCATTGAAACCAAGATACATTGTGGTAGGAAAATGCTGAGACAGAACAACTACAAAGTAAGTAAAGACTTCCTAAGCCCAAGTATAATAGAAAAATAGTTAGGAACTGTAATGAGATACAAATTATAAATAAGCCAGCAAAAAGAAGTCGTATCCAGAAAAGGAAAGAGGATTCATTAATTGCGAAGAAAATGATAATCCTTTAGCTTTACAATTGAACACGTTCTTTGTGACTATTAAAAAGTTTGGATTTGGTATCTGCATTTTAAATAGAATTAAAAAGAAATGGTGGTATGGACAAAAGATTAGATAAGAAGGACTTATAAAATTTATGAAGAGATTTAAATTTAGGGTGACCATACATGCAAGTTTATATTTGTTCCAGTATAATGATCTGTGGATATTATATGGCCTCCTTACTTTATAACTATTTTCTAGCAGTTGGAAGTGGTTATGAAGAAGACATTTAATAGTATTTTTCTATCCATCCTACTATCTTAAAGAAGCTGAAAAAGGGATAAGATGTTCCTTCTATAGCTCTTGTCTTACCATATAGCACTTATCTTAGTAAAAACTCTCAAAGGCTTCATATTTGCCCTTAGAATGAAGTTAAAGATTTAGAATATGGATTACAAGGCAATTCAGGCTGTTCATGACCTGCCCCTGCTTATCTCCCTGGGCTCATCTTGTTACACTTCTTCCCCCAATCTTAACTCCTCTCATCATATTAAATTTCAAAAAATTTTCAAACCATCCTCTCTCTGCTACAAGCTTGGGCCAATAAACACATGCTGCTGAAATATTCTGTTATCCTATGCCTCCCATCCCACTTTTCACTTTATTAACTCCTAGTTACCCTAGTGGCAGGAAGCAGTTCCTGGACAGCTAACAGCTGAGTTGGGTGTCATCCATCCTAGGTACCTTTTAGCACTTTGTGCTTACTGCAGTCATGATACTCCTTTCAACATGTTTTAATTCTCTGTTAACTTTACTGTATGCCTAATTAGACTGAATATACTCAGTATGTAGCATCATGCTAGGTATATAATAAGGCTTTAGTGAGTATATGATGAATTGGTTTGTTGAATTAAGAAGTCTCTAGGATTAAGACTTTATTTTGTGTTTACACAAACAACTGGTCAGGTCAGAACAAAAATAAATTTGAGCTATAATATGCCGTTCTGGGTTGATCAGTCATAGAAGCTTCTAAGACTTGTTGTCTTTCTGTACATTTTCATCATGAACTGCCCCAGACAATGTTTGTCTCGCTTGTCTTTAAACCTTGGGGAAGGGCATACCATGCTCCTCTAGCAATGTTTTTGTAGTGTTATAAGAATACTTCATAGTCAGGCATTTATAAGAATTAAGTGTTTAAAATATAAGATTTTACTTAATTCTTCATATATTCTAAATACTTTATTTTTCTCAAGACAGGCAGATCATTTTCAGCACAAGGCATTTGTTTTTAGAAAAGGCCTACTCTTAGGTGGAAAATAGACATCACATTATTGAAGTGTATTTATTAGCATATATATCCAATGATGTATTCCATGAGGAACTAACTCTAGTAAGCATTGCTAAGTTTCTTCATGAAAAAAATTTATTTTAATTGAACTTTTAACTTTTCAGTCTTAATTTCTTTCTTTCCTTTTTTTTAATATACATCAATTGAACTCTTACAAATTGGGTTAATATTCTCTAAGTTATTTGGATAAAGAGAGTTTAACTCAGGTATTTAGGTCTACTTCTATTCTCACTATAGGTATTTTCTTAAACTGTGAAGAAATGTAAATCTTATAAAGTCTTACTATACACTGTAAGATGCTGACCTAAGTGTGTTTCATGAATTAACTCATACAATTCTCACAGAACCCTAAGAAGTATGCATATTGCTATACCTATTTTACAAATAAGGAAAATAAATCCCAGGGGGCTCATGTAACTTATAATAAGTTAACATAGCTAATAATTAATGGATCTGAAATTTGTGCTCAGGTAGACTGGTTTAAAAGTCTACCTGAGCACTTAAACACTATACTATTAATGTTATGAGGTTAAATATAAATATTTCTATACATAAGCTAATGAGAGGAATTTTTCATTATGATATGTATGACTATCACAGACTGACCTACAAGATGGAACACTGAAAAGTTAGTAATATAATCAGAGATTCCTGGTGAACAAGGTTTACAATTTCAAGGAGGAAACCTACACATAATGGCGGTGAATATAATAGATGGAATCAAATGAAGCACATCCAAACACATGATCATTCATCCATTACCCAATTAACTTAATAAAGACCTTAAAAATGATTTATTATCAAATATTTATACATTCCAACACTAAACCTGGCAAAATATACAAAGTATAAAACATGACCCCTTTTCCATGGTGCCTATTAAAACTAGCATTTTCAATATGAACAAATGTAGGTGCTTTAGAGTATTACTGAAATTTTGTCTTAAGTTTGGGATGATAATATAGACAACAAGGCTTAATAGATCTCAAAAGGTACAGCATAGAGTAATCATGCCTCCCATGAAGTATTTACCAGAGTAGAGTGCAGCTTTGCAGGTGATTTTTAAGCTCACTGAATTTTGAGAACCATGAATTTATTGATCAAGAACTATTTTTCTGTGTCACATTATATAATACAGTTATTAATTATTTTTGTGTGGCCATATATCCCTTTGGCACTCTTTAGTATAAAGACTATTTGTAAATACATATATGCTTCAAAAATACTCAGCAGAAATGGTGAATGTTATAAGTTGAATTGTGTTTCCTCAAAAGTTCATATTTTGAAATCCTAACTTCCAATATAACTGAATGTGACCTTATTTGGAAAAAGGGTTGCTTTTGATATCATTAGTTAAGAAGTCATACTAGTGTAGAGAGGGCTTTCAGTCAAATCTGACTAGAGCCCTCATAAAAAGGGACACACACATGGGAGGAATACTACGTGAAGACTGGAGTTACATTGCCACAAACTAAGAGACTACCTAGAGAGGCCTGAAAGAGATTCTTCCCTAGTACTTTTGGAGACAGCATAGCTGTGCTGACACCTTGATTTCAGACTTCTAATTTCAAAAACAGTGAGATGCTAAATTTCTGTTGTTTATGCTTCTTAGTCTATGGTACCTTGTTATGGCACCATTAGGAAATTAATACAGTGGGGAAGGAAGGTAATCTTTTCCAAAATTCTTAATTAGGCTTCTAGATTATTTTTACATACCGTATTTTCTGGCGAATAAGATGACCGGGCATATAAGACGACCCCCTAATTTTACAGTTAAAACATAGGTTTAGGCCTATATTC
>PVKE010033188.1:0-18059 GCA_004027555.1 Craseonycteris thonglongyai
GTATGCGAGACAGTCAACATCATGGACAAGACTGGCGAGATACAACAAGAGAAGATGCTAGGTGAGGCTGCGATGATGCGCAGACAATCAACTCACAGGGATAAATCCACTCGTACTCTCATTGGTCGATGTCGCACCGGAAACCAATCACGCGCCTTTATGAGAGCCCGTGGGATGGACTCTGAGTCAACTCATCTCTGTGTTTGACATGCAGGAATCCTTCTCTCTTGTGTATCAACATGAAACAACGCTCCTTTCCGCAATGTGGCTGCCGACATGATTGCATTTTTTCATTTTTATTTTTTGATGAATATTTTGGGAAAACCCGCGAAGCACTGAAGCCGCAAAACATGAAGCGCGAAGTGGCGAGGGAACACTGTATTTATCAACTAAATGAATGGATGAATAAAATATTGTATATTCATAAAATGAAATATTATTTGGCAATAAAAAAGAACAAAGTACTGATATACCTTATAATGTGCATGAATTTTGAAAATAGCACCCTGAGTTAAAGAATCCAGTTATAAAGGATCACATAATCTATGATTCCATTCATATTAAAGTCAGAATAGATAAAACTACAGAGATGGAAAGTAGATTAGTGGTTTTCTAGGACTTGAGGGGTGGGGAGATTAAATGGAAGACTAAGGAGTGTAGAGTTTCTTTTGACACAATAAAAATGTTCTAAAATTCATTAAGTTGAGGGTTGGACAATTTTGTTAATATGCTAAAAGCCATTGAATCGTACATTTTAAATGGGTAAATTGTATGTGTATGAATTATATTTGAGTACAGATTTTTTAAGTCAGTTATATTTGTATATACTAGCAAGGAACATTTGGAAAATGAAATTTTTTAAAACAATACCATATAAAACACTGACAATACCAAATGATGGTAAAGATATGAAAAAGCTTTGAAAACTACTTGGCAGTATTTACTAAAATGTAATAAATGCTAGTCTACGAGCCAACAATTGCACTCCTACATATGTATCCAAGAGAGATGAGTGCTCATTTCCACCAAAAGTCATGTACAAGATTGCTCATAGCAGCTTTACTTATAATATAATAGCAAGAAGTATAAATATTACATATATTCATCAAGAGTAGAAGGAATAAATAATTTGTGAATAAGTAATTTATTCATACCTTGAATAATACTTAGCAATTCAAAAGAATGAACTACATGCAGATATAACACAGTGTAATACCTACTAGACATAATGTTGAGTAACAAAATCAGATAAATGTGGGCTCTTCTGTATTATTCTATTTACAGGAAATTCAAGATTAGGCAAAATTTAATCTGTGGTTACAGAAGTCAGAATTGGGGGCACCTGTGAATGAGATTAAGCATAAGACTGTCAAGGATCATGAAAGAGCCTCTGGAGTGCTACAAATACAGTAGACTCTCAGTTAACTGACACCCATGCCAGATAAATATAGTATTATTTCTTTGAATTTTTTGCTGGTTGTTGGAGAGGCTGTGGACAAAAAGGAACCCTCATACACTGCTAGTGGAAATGTAAATTGGTGCAACCACTATGGAAGGAAGTATGGAGATTCCTTGAAAATTAGAAACAGAATTGCCATATGACCCAGCAAACCCTCTTCTGGGTATCTATCCCCCACCCCCCAAAAAAAATTGAATACCTTAATTCACAAAGATACATGTATCCCGATGTTCATTGCAAGACTGTTCACAGTGGCCAAATTGTGGAAACAATCAAAGAGTCCTTTGATAGATGACTAGATAAAGAAGTTGTGGTACATTTACACAATGGAATACTACTCAACAATAAGAAAAGATGAAATACAGCCATTTGTGACAACATAGATGGACCTTGAAACCATCTTATTAAGTTAGACTGAAAGAATCAAGAAACATATGACCTCACTTATAGGTGGAATATAAAACTGAAAATAACACAGAAATAAAAACTCATGGACACAGGCAACAGTTTAGTGGTTATCTGAGGATAAAGGGGAAGGTGGGTGAGAGACCCAGTGGGGGAGGGGGAGGGGGGAGGAAGTAGGGATGGGGCATCAAATATATACTGATAGAAAGAGAGCTTTATTCTGGGTGGTGGGCACATACTGCAATGCATAGATGATGTAATGTAGAATTGTACACTTGAAAACTATGTAATTGTTAACAAATGTCACTCCAATAAATTTAACATTTAAAAGAATTAAAATTAAACTATACATTTAAGTTCTGTACATTTCTACCTCAAATTTAAAATGTTTTACTAAGTTATATGATTTATTATATCAATTAAATATCTTTTCACTCTCACAAAAGGAGGTTTTTATCATGGTGGAGGCAAAAGCCAAGTGGTAGTCAATTGAGGTGTGGGTATAGAGCTAAGGAAGTAAAGTCTGTGTATGTAGAATAATTCTTCAAGGTATTGAACAATGAAAGAAAAAAAATGGAACTGAGGGGTAGAACCAAGAGAAGAAATTTCTGTTATTGTTTCAAGGAAGGAGACAGTGGCACATTCTCAGAAGTTAGGAAACATATAATAGAGAGAGATGATGGAAGAAGTAGAATTAATAGTTTAGCACCATGGATAAAAGTTTAGGCCTTTATGTTAGTCTTGGGTTCAAATCTCTGCTCAGTCACAAGACTTTGCACATGCTGCTTAACCTGTGCCCAATCAGTTCATCACCCATAAAATGGAAATAAGTAATTTTAACTTTTTATAGTGTTGCTGTGAGTGCCTACCTCATGAGCTCAATAAATATCTTTTATAACAATTCAAAAAGATTAAGGAGAATAGAATTAAGAACACACAGGTAGAGGAACTAAAGTTATGGAGTAACAGGAAAAAATAAAATAATTGATTAAAGAAGAGAACATTAGGTTTTAAATAGATAGCATGTGAGTAGAAAAACTAAGTTAACAGCAGATTCTTTACTTTTTCACAGTAAAATGGTCTCTTACTAAAATAGACCCAAATTTAATGCTTATAAAAGGGATCCTCAAACCTTTTATAAGACTGAAGAAAATATTGAGATTCTGACTTTTCAGTAACATAATATTAAAGTAGAAAGTCTAGTTTTCACTAGTCCTTATATTTACTATAACCGTTTTCCCATATGGAAACTGAAGAGGTTACAATTTGAATTCCAATGGAAATTTTAAAAAAAACCAGAAATATACAAATGTTAATGTCAGTCTGAAATAAAACTATTCCAAACAACAGCTATCTTAAAATATTGGAATTGGCAGTATTCACTCCTAATGCTTTTAGCATAGAGAAACTATGTTGATGATCTCATGTGTGGAAACATGAACAAAAATTCTCTATTAAAAAGCCAAGAAAGAGATAAGTGAAAATTATACCAAGCAATATTGCCTTTCCTGAAGACTTGAATGTCCTATACATTGCAACAAAAACAATTTTTATATTTTAAATGAAGTTCACCTTTATTTATTTTATAAATCTACATCTTTTCACTGGGTACAAAGGGCAAACAAATTTAGACGTGTCTCCCTTCAACAAGGTTTTTCTTCACCAGCTATTTTCAGATCTTAAAGGAGAGGGGGTTTGTGACAAGCTGAGAAATGCAGGTTCAAGTAATTGACATGGCAAGTGTGCTATTGTCGTAGAAGCAAAGCACATCAAATTAATGAGGCCCACAGAGACTCAGGAGGTTGGGCCAATCAGGAGCCTGTCTTGGAATGCTTCTGCATGTGCTTTGGGTGACCTGGCAGCCTTTTTGTTGGTAGCCCAGAAAACCTAAAATTTCTAGAAAAGAGAAATCATCTTTATATTCTTACTGAGTGTGAAGTTAGGTTTTCAAAGAGCACACATTTAAAGCCCAAAAGACCCTGAGCTCCACACCAATTGTGGGGGGGAAATGATTCCATTGAAAAGGTGTTTAGCTTTTTCTTGATGAGGTTTGTTAGTATAAACTGTGTTGTTAAGAATGTAAGAAAACACCTAGGAGTTAGAAAAATAAAGATCTTCTAATGTTTTTTCTCTTTAAGCAAGTCATGTAACCTCTTTGAGCCTTATTCCTCTTCTATAAAAATGAAATAATTGCATTGATGATCTTTTTCTTCCAGCTCCAAAATTCTACCAGTAACAAAAATGAATTTCTTAAAAATATTATCTACACTTTAAAAAGAAAATTGTTTTCTTCTTTTAAAAAGTGAGCAGTGGGTTTTTTACATCTCTGCCTCTAGCCTGAAAAGCCTATGGACATAAAAGAAACAGACACAATGTTTTTAAAATTAAGACTTCAATAAGGTAAGAATTATTCACATAGGAATATACAATAATCCACAAAAATACAAATAACTGTTACAGTTGTGGAAAATAGTTGTTTGTTTGTATTTTTCTTTTAGCTGATGTTAGTCACAACAGCCTATTGAAAACACTCTTAGCTCTTTCACTATTAGGAATAAAATGGTAGTTCTGAGAACCAAGATCAAATCTGTACTGGGCTTCTGCCTCTGTTGGCACCAGCACACAACGTGGTAAAGGCTGATGCTGTAGCATATACTAGAAATACTGCTGTTGCTGATGCAGATCCAGACTAACATGGAGCACTCAGTCTCTTATAAATAAAGCAATGTTCCAAAAGACAACCAGATAGACCAGCCATCATTTTCCAAGAGGAAATAATAATATAAAGAGGGGATATTTCTTTTCTGGATATCTCTCTTTAAGTAGAAAATATAAAGTACCCAAGTGAATAAGGACATTAAAAATAGAGTTGATTTTCTAAGGATTTATAGTTTAAGTAGAGTGGCCCAGTGAGTAGAGTTTTTGCTTCTTGGAATAAAGTCAAATATAACTAGTCATGATCTAGTGTGAATAGTGTGATCTAACCACTTTAATAAACTGGTCCCAAATAAGAACATCTGGTTTGAGTTTCCTTTAGGCCAGTTAATAGCTGTGTATCCTTAGGCAAGTCACATACTCCCAATACTCTCACTTCTGCCACTTGTATTTAAAACAGAGAAGACAATAAATAACTTCCCAACTTATCTTGCTGTTCCTTAGTAGAGGTGAAATGTTAATTAGTGGAAAAATTTTTTAATAAATAAGAAATGCTTAAAAAATAAGTTTTTAAATTATTGAAAATACAATCCTGCATTTTATTCCCACACCCCTCCCCACTTTGGTTTAGCTCTGCTAGCTGGTTATATGATTAATTGTGGGAGGTAAGGAGAACTTCTGGAATGATGGTGTGAGTAGCTCAGAAAAGCCTCTTTCCTGGAGAGATAAACAGGTCAAAATTAATAAAAACAATTATTTAAAGCAGGGATGTGCAACCTTTTGGCTTCCCTGGGCCACACTGAAAGAAATGTCTTGGGCCACATATAAAATACACTAACACTAATGAAAGTTGATGAGCTTTAAAAAAATCACCAGGGGAAGCCGGGATGGCTCAGTGGGTTAAGCGCTCACTTTGCAGCGCCGGGGACTGGGGCCGAGCCCTGGCCCGTGCGGAACCATATGCTGAACTGGGAGCTCCCCCAGTTCAGTTCTCTCTCTGTCTCTGTCTCTGTATATCTCTCTCTGTGTCAAAAATAAATAAATAAATAAATAATATATACATATATATTTTTTAAAAATCACCAAAAAATAATCTGATAATGTTTTAAGAAAGTTTAGAAATTTGTGTTGGGCCTCATTCAAAGCCATCCTGGGTTCCATGTGGCCCACAGGCCGCATGTTTGGTTTTTTGTTTGTTTGTTTGTTATTATTTATTTTTGAATGGAACTGGAGGCCTCACCGCATTCAGGAAGCACACCCCAGTTCAGCATATGGGTCTGCACAGGCCGGGGCCGGGATTCGATCCTCGGTCCCCAGGGCTTCAAAGCGAGCATTTAACCCGCTGAGCCATCCCAGCTTCCCCAGGCTGCATGTTTAACAAGCTTGATTTAAAGTCTCTTGAGATTGGTCACAGGGCTTGCAACAAATTTAGAAGCATTTATTCAACAAAAATCTATGGAAACCTGATAAGAACTGTGTGAGGTTGTAGCATTTGAGCTACAGACTATACCCATCCAACAACAACTCTGGCTTAAGAACTGTTTCAGCAGTCCCAGCAGGCTTAGCAGCCAAGTGGTAGTTTCCATCTCCCCAGCTCCCTGGAATTGAAGAACTATTCTGGTGGTTTCAGCAGCCAGTGAACATCAGTAGATCCCATTTTCCACAGCCCTATGCTACCTGTTCTGCAACATCAACTCCTACGCTTTATCTGTAGAATATAACCAGGCAGAAGAGTTGGTAGAGTACAGTTCCCTTTCTTGAACAGCTCTAAGCTGCCTCAGTGGAGTTAGCAGGCAAGTGAAAGATTTCATCTTCCCCAGCTTTCTAGTATAGAAAATATGTGGCAGCTGTTGAATATCAAGTTTTCTTCTTTTCAGGCACTAGGTTGCAGTAGATCCATACTTGGTAGTGACCACAGCTAGACAATGGTACCTGTTCTTGCCTCTTTCTACCAACACACAAACAGAGCTCTGTCTCCATGAGGAGGAGCCAGGTAGGCCAACAGCATCCCTCAACCAGTTCCTGCTTCATAAGATAGAGGTGCTCCCCAGGAGAGGATCACAACAAGCCTCAAAGACTGGTCAATTAATGCCCTAGAATGTTGTCAAAAATGGTAATCAACAACAATCAGTAGAAGCTACAGATGGGTATAATATACGGTACGTAGAAAATCAGAACCTTAAAGGAGTAAAGGGACAGTCAAAGACAACCTGGCTAAACCCAAAACCATCCATGGTAGTCAGGAAGACTATGTGCATGCCCAATGCTGTTATATCTGAGGAGATAGCAGAGGCTGCACATTTTAAAGGAAACAGATCTTACCAAACTAGTCCTGACATGACACTAAACAAATAAAAAAGCAAACAACAGCAACAGACCTGAGGATGCAAGGGATTGCATCCAGGGTTGAATCAGTATATACCTGGAGTACATGAGACACTCAAAGAAACAAGAACCCATACACAAGGAGTGAAAAACAGGCAATAAAAATTATATTTGAGGAGACCCAGATGTTGGAGTTATCAAACAAAGACTTCAAGTCTTAAATATACTCAAAGATCTAAAGAGAAACATGCTTAAAGAATCAAGGGAACACAGAATGGCAATGCCTCACCAAGTAGAAAGTACCAACAGAGACAAAAATTACAATGACAAAAAAATTAAAATTCTGATATTGAAAAACGTAGTAACCAAAAATGAATAATGTATTAGAGGGGCAGAGCAGTACATTTGAAATGGTTGAAAATCAGCAGATTTGAAGATAGATTGATAGAAATCATGCAATATATAAAACAAAGGAAAAAATGAATTCGGAAAGATGAACAGTCTTCGAGAAAGGTAGGACACCATTAAGTACATGAACATACACATCACGGGAATACCAGAAGAAAAGAGAAAAAACATTCACAGATAGACAAAAACTGAGAGAATCTGCTACTAGCAGACCTACCTTATTAGAAATTTCAAAAAAATTTTTAAACTAAAAGCAAGATTACCAGACAGCAATTTAAATCTACATGGAAAAAAAAGGGGGCCAGCAGAGGCAATTCTGGAATTATAAAAGACAGTTTAACTGCATATTTCTTCACTTAACAGTATATGATTTAATTGTTGGGCCTAGAATGTACAAATGCAAAGTATTTGACAATAGCAACACAGAAGAGGTGGGCAAAACAACAATGTTTTAGAATAATAAAATGACATCAGATAGTTTATCAAAGCCATAGAAAAAATGTAAAGACCCATAAATGGTAAATAAGAAGGTTAATATAACAAACATTATAAATATATATTTGTCTTCCTTTCTTCTCTCAGCTTCTTTAATTTAGTGGTTGTTCTCCTTAATCACTGAGAAGCAAAGAGCTCTTTCAATATATTCCTGTAATTGTAATAATAAAATGGGACTACCATAGACTTGAGACATCTGAGGAACCTTAGCATTTATATGATGTCATATAAATATATTCACAGATGTATGAACAACATAGAGATTATATATTTACTCAATTCATAATTAGCAAGAGTACTCAGATATAGCCACCAGATTATTATCAATAAATATAGCCTTAGAATGACATTTATTTTGTAAGCATTATAGCAAATACCAACCACTGTTTTCTGCCAATATGATTCATTTTTCAAATAACATTTTCTTCTGATTTATTTCCATAAATATATATAATTTAAGGATATAAGATGCTCTCCCATAGAGCAAATAAAAATTTAGAATGTCATTAATTGTCATCAGTTTAAAACAGAAGATGTCATTAGTCTCACCACATAGGTTTTCTTCTAAGCTCTGACTTTTGTCACAGTGTACTACTTGTTCTCTGTAGTGTCATGAATAATTTTGGCTTTCTTAGCTTTCTGTTAACATTTCATCATAATAATTTGGAAGTTTGGACTATTCATAGTTTAGTCAGTGACAAAATATAAACTCTCTAGACTTCCAAAAATGAGGAAGAATAATACTGCGTAATCTAAAATTTCTCACCACTCAGACCATCTAATTTATAACCTGATGGGAATTGTATAAAACATATATATGAGTGTTAATCCAGAATTTCACACTTCAGGAAATTTTATAAATACTTGATTAAATAAGATTTATTAATATAATTAAAAATGGGTCCCCATGAGAGCTGCATGACAAGCCAAGATTAATAGGAAATAGTACTGAGGAAAGCAGTGTCATTGTCATCTATCAATTGTTACAGTCTAGAGATGTAGTGATCCATACATCAAAATAATAGTGAGAAATGTCAAAGTCTTGGTTCTGGATGTGTATCAAACTAGTTTTGTGAGGCCTAATCTAGGATCAGTGCCAAAAAGAGAGAATGGCTTTAGTGATGCATTAAATCCTTCAGGTGTATATGAGCCATTGTTATCATTAAGAATGTTCAGGAACTTCCTCAAAGTATTAAAGTTGCATATAGCCATATTGTACAAATCCATCACCAAAATTAGCCCCAGAGACTTGTTCTTTGTTAAATTTACCAGTCTTCAATCTCAGCATTTCATTAAGAAGAAATGAAAAAGCCTACATTTGACAGTCATAACACAAAGGAGGTAGGTAAGAACCAAGCTGTATTGGGGTATGAAAATGGCACAAGACAGCTGGTTTCCTCTTCTAGGATGTTCACCTTCTAAATTCATCCTAAGATAATGAGCATGCTTCTTGATTCTTTGTACTAGTACTGATTGCCATCAATTACTTTGGATTTTGTGAATCAAAATTTGCTTTATTTAAACTTCCCTTAGATAGAAATATCAAGTTTAATTATCTACCCCATTGCATAAGATACATTTTCAGAAAAAAAAAATACCTAAAAAACTTAATTTAAGAGCAAGATAATAACTATATTTACACTATAAAGCAATTTTTTCAAGAAATATATGCTATATACTACATAAATTACTACATTTAGTAACCCAAAATTATCATAAAGCATAAGTGCTCCTATTCCCTTACTTTTTATGTATGAAGGCCAAGTGGGAGAAAAAAAGATGGCGGCATGAGAGGAGAACCCTGATACCTACCTGGGAAGGGACTTATGAACAAAGGGAAATCCACAGGGGAAACCCTGAGAAGCACCCTCAACTGAGAGAACCACACAACACCAAACAACACCCAAAGGTTAGAGGGAAAAGGGGAGAGCAGAAGAGGGAAGGGGAAGGAGCAGTTCAGGGACAGGGATGCGGAGCATGGCCTGGGGCTCGCAAAAACAAAGGGGGATTGGGGGACTATGGTCAAAGTGGAACTAGATTGAGGGTGGGCTGGAAGCCGAGACCTAAGGAGAGAGGAAGCCCCACAAGACTGTGGACAATTTAACATCCAAACTCAAGGGGCTGTGGTGACCTAATCAAATTACGGAGCCTAAGATGGAACAGGGACTGTGGAACAGGGCGGCTGCGCTTTCTGGGCGGGCGGGGAGAGAGCAGGGCATCAGCCCACAACAGCTTGGCTCCTCTGGTTTATGGAGAAGAGTGACTGTGAGGGAGAACTTTTTGAAGACAGGGCTCTTGGAGTGAGGGCAGTGGCTCCAGTGGACACAGAGGCAGCACTCTTGGCTGCATTAGATGTGCTTAGAGTGAATCCGGCAGTCTTTGAGACCCTGCAGAGCCCTGGCTGCTGGTGGAGCTGCCACTTTCACTCATGAAAAGGCTATCAGCGCCTCTGACAGGGCCGCTGCTGCACAACCGCCTGCATGCACAACTGGGATACCAGCGCACCTCCAACCAGGCCTCTGTGGCACCCCCGCCTGTGGGCCTGACCAGGCCTCTGCCAAGCCCCAGCCCACCCTTGCTGCTACTCTGTAGGCACGGCTCAGAGACACAATTAAAGGAAAAGCAGCTGATCAGAAAGAAAGAAAGACCAGAGCTCCTGCACCCCACCCGCACTGAACCACCAGCGTGCCTGCTTAAAGAGGAATCTGCTATTGTGTCTCACACCCACCCTAGCTCCTACTCACATGACCCGACCCCCGGCCACACCCTCACTACCCTGCTTTCTAACAGCTAAGACAGCAACCAGAAGAGCAACCCCAGGACACAGAAATTGATTGCTTCCCCCAAATCCCTCCCAAAACTTTCTCCTCCCACAACTGAGCCCATAAGAAAAAATAAAGAGAAGCACATCTGATAGGCAAACTCCCAGAGGGAAAACATACTCATGTGTAAAGCAAACAGAACCATATCAAACACAATGCACACCGCAGAATCCAAAGCCCCTCCAGATCAGTGGCATTCTTTAGAAAAGGAGCTGGCACACTTGGAATCAAATCTAAGTGAAACAGAATTTAGGGCTGCAATACTCAAGACACTCAGAGAGCACAGTAATGCTGGTAAAGTACCCAGACACAGTTAAATGACCTCAACAAGAGATTTTCTGAGCAAAATGAGTACTTTACCAAAAAAATTGAGAAGTTAGAGCAGAACCAAAAGGAGCTCCTTGAAATGAAAGGCATCATGGCAGAGCTGAAAACAAAATGGACCAGCATAGGAAACAGAGCTATCTCAAGAAACAAAAAAAACCTACAAGTAAACACCCTCAAATCTCATCTTAAGAAGAACAGAGGTACCCCAAAGCCAGCAGAAGAAAAGAATTAATAAAAATTAAAGCAGAACTTAAGGAAATTCAGAACAGAAAAACAACAGATAAAATTAATGCCACAAAGAGCTGGTTCTTTGAAAACAATCAATAAAATTGACAAACCACTCACTAGGCTCACCAAAGGACAAAGAGAAAAATCTCATTTCCAGAATATGGGATGAGAGAGGAGAGATCGCAACTGATACTGCAGAAATACAAACAATCATAAGATATTATTATGAAAGACTCTATGCCAACAAATTTGAAAACCTAGAGGAAATGGACAAATTTCTAGAAACATATAGTTTACCTAAACTGAACCAAGAAGATTTAGATAACCTAAGTAGAGCAGTCAACAGTACAGAACTTGAAACAGTTATCTAAAACCTGCCCGAAGGCAAAAGGCCTGGACCAGATGGCTTTACCAATGAGTTCAATCAGTCATTCAAGGAAGAATTAATGCCCATCCTCCTCAAACTATTCCAGAAAATTCAAGAGGAGGCAGTACTACCCAACTCTTTCTATGAAGCTAATATCACCCTAATACCAAAACCTGGGAAAGACAATACCAAAAAGGAAAATTGTAGGCCAATCTCACTGATGAACACTGATGCAGAAATCTTAAATAAAATTTTAGCTAACAGGATACAACAATGCATTAAAAAGATTATTCACCATGACCAGTGGGATTCATCCCAGGGGCACAAAGATGGTTCAACATACATAAATCAATCAATGTAATCCAGCACATAAACCAAACAAAGGATAAAAACCACATGATTATCTCAATTGATGCAGAAAAAGCATTTGACAAGATATAACACCCATCTATGATAAAAACACTGAATAAAATGGGAATTGAAGGAAAGTACCTCAACATAATAAAGGCCATATATGATAAACCCTCACCAAATATTATACTAAATGGGGAAAAGCTGAAGCCTATTTTCCTAAAATCAGGAACAACACAGAGATGCCCCCTGTCACCACTGCTGTTCAACATAGTTCTGGAAGTTCTAGCCAGAGCAATCAGACAAGAGAAAGGAATAAAAGGTATAAGAATTGGGAGAGAAAAAGTTAAACTGTCACTCTTTCCAGATGATATGATCCTGTATATAGAAAACTCTAAAGACTCTATCAGAAATCTATTACATTGAGGAAGCCAGAATGGCTCAGTGGGGTAAGCACTCACTTTGCAGCCCCAGGGACTGAGGATCGAATCCCGGCCCCAGCATTTGTGGACCCATATGCTGAACTGGGGAACGTCCCCAGTTCAGTTCTCATTGGGGTGAGACCCCGGCCCAGTTCCTGCCTTGTGCAGCACTGCACCCACCTGTGAAATAAAAATATGTAGAAAAATCAATGATGTGCAATTATGGAGATACTTCTGGACCCTACCCACTACTCTCTATCTCTGTATCTCTCTCTCTGTCAAAAACAATAAAAATAAATCTTTAAAAAAAAAGAAATCTATTACAAAAAAATAGTCAAATACAGTAAAGTTGCAGGCTACAAAATCAATGTCCCAAAATCAACTGCATTTTTGTACGCCAACAATGAAACTTCAGAAAGAGAGACGAGAAGATCCATTCCATTTGCCATTGCAAACAAAGAAATGAAATACCTAGGAGAAAGTCTAACAAAGAACGTGGACTTATACACTGAAAACTGTAAGACACTCTTAAAAGAAATTAAAGAGGATACAAAGAAATGGAAAAACATTCCATGTTCATGGATTGGAAGAATCAACATAGTTAAAATGGCCATACTCCCCAAAGCAATATACAGATTCAATGCCATTCCCATCAAACTCCCACAGTCATTCTTTCCAGAAATAGATTAAAAAATCATCAAATTTGTATAGAGCCACAAAAGACCACGAATCTCAAAAGCTATCCTAAGAAAAAAGAACAAAGCTGGGGGCATCTCACTGCCTGATTTTATCTGTACTACAAATCCTCAGTAATCAAAACAGCTTGGTACTGGCAGAAAAATAGACCCATGGACCAATGAAACAAAATTGAAAACCCAGAAATAAACCCACAAATATATGGACAGATTATTTTTGACAAAGGATCAAAAAATATACAGTGGGGAAAAGAAAGCCTCTTCAGTAAATGGTGCTGGGAAAATTGGAAAACCACATGCAAAAGGCTGAATGTGTACTGCGATCCCTCACCATATACCAAAATTAACTCAAAATGGATTAAAGAACTCCAAATAAGAAAGGAAACAATAAATTGCATAAAAGAAAACATTGGCACTAAACTTATAGGCCTGGGTTTTAGGGAGGACTTTATGAATCTGACCTCAATGGCAAGGGAAGTAAAAGCACAAATAAATGAATGGGACCTTATCAAGCTAACAAGCTTCTGCACTGCAAAGGAAACCATCAACAAAGCAAAGAGGCAACCAACCAACTGGGAAAAGATATTTGCAAACAATGCCTCTGATAAGGGGCTAATATCAGAAATATACAAAGAACTTGTACAACTCAACAAGAAAAAAACAAGCAATCCAATTAAAAAATGGGCAGATGACCTTAAAGGACAGTTCTCTCATAAAGACATACATATGGCCAACCAACAGATATATGAAAAAATGCTTAACTTCACTAGCAATCAGGGAGATGCAAATAAAAACCACAATGAGATACCATCTTACACCTGTTAGAATGGCTATAATCAACAAGACAATGGATAACAAGTGCTAGAGACGCTGTGGAGAAAAAGGAACCTTCATACACTGCTGGTGGGAATGTAAACTGGTACAACCACTATGGAAGGCTGTATGGAGATTCCTCAAAAAGTTAGGAATGGAAGTACTATATGACCCAGCCATCCCTCTACTGGACATCTACCCAAAAATCCTGAAAACCTTAATCTTTAAAGATGTTTGTACCCACATGTTCATCACAGCACTGTTCACAGTGGCCAGAATATGGAAACAACCACAATGCCCTTCAATAGATGACTGAATAAAGAAAATGTGGTACATTTACACAATGGAATACTACTCAGCGATAAGAAAAGCTAAAATACAGTCATTTGTGACAACGTGGATGGACCTAGAGACCATCTTATTAAGCAAAATAAGTCAGACTGAAAGAATCAGGATAAGTATGACCTCACTTATAGGTGGAATATAAAACTGAAAGTAACAAAGACACAGAAACTTATGGACACACTCAATAGCTGGACAATTGCCTGAGGGAAGGGGAGGAGTGGGGAGGGAGAGTGGGAGGGGAGGTAGGAGTGGGCACCAGCATTATGGCCACACTCGATAGTTTGGTGGTTACCTGGAGAGGGGGGAGGAGAGGGGGAAGAGTTGAGGGGGGAGTGGACACCGGGTATATGGTGATGGAAGCGGGGCTGATTCTGGGTGGTGGACACGTAATGTGATGCATGGGTGATGTGAGGTGGACTTGTGCATCCGGAAATTATCTAACTGTTACCAATCAATGTCAGCCCATTAAATTTAACAATAAAAAAAGAAAAGAAAAGAAAAGAAAAGGCCAAGTGACTTGCCAAAGGAAATGCAGCAAGTTAGTAGTGAAACCAAGATTCTCATACTCAGGCTTTCAGGCTCCATAGTCTGTAATCTTTTCCGCTATTCTGGCCCCTGGGCATATTGGCATCATATATTTAACTTTTATGCACAACATGTCTAAAGAACAAAAACAAATACAAAGATAAAAATAAAGATGTCAGATAATAAAAGTATAAGAGAAAGAAAGCATAAATAGAAGGAATAGATTTTAGAACTATATATTATAAAGAAATGCAAAAATACGGGCAATGCAAAAATATACAATTACATAAATTGAATTCTATCCTAATGTTGAAAAACAAATGATCAAAGAACAAATATTCAAAATGTTTGCCATTGATATCACTGCTTTTCTTAAAACAAATTGCTGCATTCACTTTTTTTATCTCTTTCATCAACAAATATTTAGTAAGGTGCAAAATATCATTCTAAGAATTGGAGAAATGGAGAACCCTATCCCCATGAAGCTTACCTCTGGCATGGAATTCAATCAAGTGGTGGCAGTAATCAAGCACTGTATATGGTTGAGGAATGTGGGAGGCCACTGGAGCACAGAGCACGACACGTGAAATAGGTTTCCCTATGGTCAGGGATGTTTCCCAGAATAGGAAGCATAAGCATGACCTGAGAAAAAGGTAAGCTGGCCAGGTGAGGAGGAGTTCAGAAAAAAGGAATGCAGACTTTGCAAAGTAGCAAGAGTGTTATACATTCAAGGAATGAAAGAAATGTCCATGATGGCTGGTCCCTGACATGCATGTACTTTTCTACCCTAACTGTTACCATTTCCTATTTTCAAGGGAGCATAATATAGGGCAAGAGCCCCAGGTTTGGAGTCAGAGGGTTCAAATTAACATTTTGGTTCTACCACTGATAGTTCGATCTTAGACAAGTTGCTCACCCTCCCTTCGCTTCAGGCTCATTATAGGCAAAATAGCGGTAACAACACCCAAACTGAAGAGTTCTCATTAAAATGTATGTGATTGCATTTGGGGAAATGTCTTATACAAAAACATCTATGAATGACAGTTTCCCTTTCAGCAAAGAAGCATATAGAATACCTGTGCCTCAAACTTTTTGTAAATACTTGAAGTGTTTCTTTATGTTTCTGGTTTTAAATTGATGCAACTTGCTTTTTAATTTATATATTTTATTTTTTAAAGATTTATTTTATTGTCTTTGATAGAGACAGAGAAACAGAGACAGAGAGAAGGGGAGGGCCCAGAGCAGTCTCCATAATTGTACATCATCAGTTTTCAACATGGTTTCATGACACACAGGTGGGCAGGGGTTGCATAGGGGCCAAACCGGGTGGGGGGGGAGAGAACCAAACAGGGGGCCTCCCACATGGGAAGCACACCCAAGTTCAGCATATGGCTCTACATGGGCCAGGACCAGAATTCAATCCTCAGTCCCTAGGGCTGCAAAGCAAGTGCTTAACCTGCTGAGCCATCCCAGCTTCCACTTTAATTTAATCTACTATTGTTTTTACCAGTTGTATGATTTGGATATAGAACTAAAAGAGATCCTAGAGAATTATCTATGCCTTCCTCGAGGCAGGGTCCTGATTACTGACATTTCATGCAGTACAGCTCTTCACTGTGTAAGATGATCCTATGCCTTGCAGAATGTTTTCCAACCCAGACTGGTAAATTGCAAGTCATTGTGACAAGTAAAAGTGTTCCTTGAGAGTCAGTAGCACCTGATTTGAGAACCCACAAATTAGCCTACAGCCACTCACATGTGCATATGCATGTGCACACCCACACAATTTTTACCAAAGAGCAGGAAAGGGAGTTGGGAGGGGCATCAAATATATGGCAATGAGGGGAGAACTGATTCTGGGTGGTGAGCACATAATGCGAAGCATAGACAATTTCATATATTGTTGTACACCTGGAAACTATGTAATTGTTACCAGCCAGTGTCATCTCAATAAAGTTAACAATAAAAAAACATAAAATAAAATAAAAACCTAAAAATAAAGGGTTGAATTAATTTGCCCAAGGTAAAAAATTAGCCCATATTAAGAACAGAACTTGATTCTGTGTTTCATGGTTTTTAGCCCAGGTTTCTTCTGATTCTAATTAGTGCCACATTATAACATTCCATTAATTTTTTAATTAATTTTTTTAAGTTTATTTACCAAGTTGTATATATATTTCACTTAACAAATACTACATGAAGAGATATCTAATTTAAGGAGTAAGGAAAAGAAAATGGGCCATTTCATTACTCTATCAAACAAAGTTCAACAACCCTGGTCAATTTTCCTTTCAGTTCATTTTATTATAATAAAAGAGTTCTAAAGAAGCAAACAAAAGCCTGAAAATATGTAGAGTGTCTTTTTCATCAATAATCAGTGTAATACACGATCTTTGCACTATCTATGCCAAGCTATAACTGGAGATCAGACTCACTCTAGTGATTTATATGGCCTATGTGCTGAAAAGTTTACTACAAATAATATCCCCTCTTGGTAACTGTGCAGACAAGTTTTACTTATGTTAGTTGTATTAATAGTAACTTTAACAATTCTAGTTAGTGAAAATATAATACTCATTTCATAAAGCATAGGTTTTTAAGTTCCTTAGATATATTACATTTGGCCTATATTTTCAGAAAATATGTCTTCAATTCCATATTCTGGAAGTAAAACCCAGAATTTGTGTCAACAGAACTTTCATAAGCATCACTAAACTCCACTGAGTATGTGAATATTATGTGTATGCATTCATATCTAATCAGATGACCAGGCACATTTGCCTTTCTTCAAATCCCAAGTCCTAAGTTGTATGAGTATTCACAAGGGTCATTGAACCACAGAATCTTTGGGGATTTTTAATAGACAGAAGATCAATGGCAACTTTGTGAATTAAAAAAAATAAAATAAAATAATATCAAACTGTTTTTTATTTTCCCTGAAGATGGGCGTGGGGTGGTGGGAAGGAAGAAAGAAATATTTGAGTAATAGAATGTGAGGCAAGGAAAAAACTGTTTACATTTTGAATCACAGCATAAAAGAAAAAGCTACTAACAGCCACATTTAGAAAGTTCTCCCTTTAGCACATGAGAGACCCTGTCTTCTGAAAGAATTTCCAATACAATGCTTCTGGGAGATGAGTGATGGATGAGACAATTTACAGGTCTCTTTCTGATCTACAACTCCAATAAACTATCATTAAGAGAAAAGGAGAGGAGGAGCAAGATGGCGGCATGAGAGGAGAACCCAGACATCTACCTGGGAAGGGACTTACGAACAAAAAGAAACCCACAGGGGAAACCCTGAGAAGCACCCTCAACTGAGAGAACCACACAACGCAGAACAACACACAAAGGTTAGAGGAAAAAGGGGAGAGCGGGAGAGGGAGGGAGAAGGAGCAGTTTGGGGACAGGAACGGA
>PVKE010033189.1:0-18059 GCA_004027555.1 Craseonycteris thonglongyai
TAGTTACTTTAAAAGAAATTATGAATTGTTTCATGATTATTACTTCCAAACATGTTAAAAATCACTGTTGCTTTTAATTCCATGTTTCCAGATCAGTACAAAGCAGGTTTAGTGATGCCTTATTTCTACACTGGAAAATCTTACAAATGTCCATCAGATCAGAGTAATCTTAGAAAGACCAGCCACTATCCCACAGCATGAATGCCAAGACATTTCCTAGTCTCTAAGATGGAGAAGCAGCAGGAGGGAGTAGTTTCCTGTGGCTTTTCAGAAGTTCTTTGCAGGAGAGCTAGTTGTATGTGACAGCTCTGCATATAGACACCTTATTCTCAGAAAATTCACTGGTCAGGATGGACAAGGCAAGAGGAGTGGAGCTCTGCTGGAGGATCCAATTCTGTGGAAGCAAGTGTGTCTGAAGCTATCTCAAGCCAGAGAAACTGGAGATCTTAGAGCCAATCATTCTAAACAGTACAAGCAAGCAGAGATGTTTCTGGGCTGTAGCTATATAGCACACCTACTGCTCTCCCTATGGTGGAGGTAGCTGAGAGCCTGTAACCCTCTAGTGTCAAAGAAGGTATTTCAAGTTTTATGATATTCCATAAAACTAACCTTAAGAACATTCTGAAAGTTTTTTTTTTTCCTCTCTCTCTCTCCAAGGATAGACCTGCCTCTTTACTGTCTCCTTCATTTTGCAGCACATTACAAGTTCACAGAGTGAAATTAGAGATATTATGAAGGAAAGCTCATGCAGTGTGTAAATTATAGAGTAGTCTTTTGTTAAGGTTTTAAAAGAAAGATTTTTGAACCAAATCAGAAGCTCCCCCTTTCTTTTATTAAAATGATTACCTAGATAAATCCTGGAGAGTATACAGCCATCTAGCAATGGATGACTTGCTTGTTTCCATTTCATAAAGAGATGTCGATTCCATCTGCTGTTCAATGCACTATGAATTTTTATGTGTTATTTCTCAGTAGAGGATTGTGGAACCCAGTAGTATAAAAGTACTTTTATTATGCTAAAATATAAATGACAGCTGAAACTTTGTATACATTAAAGTTTTTTATTTATGTGTACAGTCAGCAAATGTTTATTTGGAACTTACCATATCCGAGGTACTATGTGAGGTTCTCGGGGAGGTAAAAGTATTCATATTCAAGGTTAAATGCTGATTAGCTTGCTGGATCTTCTTTGCAAAGTGCTTATCTAGCTGTGATTTGAATACTTTTATTGTTGGGGAACTCTGTCTAATTAAGTACCAAACTGGACAGCTTTGTTGATCTAAGTTCACAAATTGTCTTACTTCTGCTTCTTGGGATCACACAATAATACCCTAATTATTTTTCTCATGAGAATATTTAAATATTTTAAAACAGCTATTATGAGTTCACAGATTATGTATCTATAATGATTAATTTAGTTTTTCAAGTGGTAAAGTCATGTACCATGGTAGTCTTTTTGGGAATGTGACGATATAGATCTAGGAGACTATCGGAAGTCGGTGCTAACATAGGCTAGACACTATCGAGTCATAGCTCCACTGAGCTAACTCTAGCTTAGGGTGTAGGCTTCAGGTGACAAGTCATCTTCAATGGAAATACTTTACAGTCAACTTCACCCTTGAAGTTGACCATAAGAGGAAAACAACACAGTGAAAATTACCAAATATTGGATACATCTAAAAAGTCTTATGCACCTGGGTTTATAATTTTTTCTACGTGTTCATACATTTGTGCCATCATATATTAGTAAAAGTCTACGAAAATGTAATATCCAGTATTTGGCTTTGATTACAAAGTATACTGAAAAATAGGGATGCTGGTATAAGTATCCGCATTCCCACATTGCAGTGTGAAGCATTTTATGGGAGAATCTTTTCCAAGATAAGAAAAAATAGAAAACTCACAGAGGTACAGGGAACATCCAGGTTGCCTTTATTTTCCCCATTGTTTGGCTTTTCCTCCCTTAGGTGGTATATTCTGGTATTCACTAACCTGGCCTGATTTGATCTTCATCTAAATACTATTTTGAATATATATTTGTTCAAAAACATGGAGACCAATAGATTGAAACCAGATAAATGGAGGGCCATTCTTTACTGTTGCTATTGTTATTATTTCACGTATGAGTGGTAAAGAGAGAATCATATCATTTTTCTAATGTGCTATGAAGATTAAATGCAATAATGTATTCATGTTGTCAGTGTAGTGCCTGTCATATTCAAGGATTCAACAGTTATTATTAGATTATTAAGTTAATTTGTGTGAAACATAAGAAACAATGAGATCTACCCATTAGTAGTCTAAGATTTTGAAAGAAATTCTATAAACATACATATTCTTCTCACTACTTTTTCCTTTTTCTGAATTGAGTTTAACTGATCTCTTCCTTGTCACTAGATTTATCTGATCTGATAGAAAATGTGAATCTTAAGTCCTTGACTCCACTAATCTACTTCTAGGTCAATTTGCATTTAAAGTCTTTTGTTTCAAATTCTGAATTTTATCCTTACCATAAAACATAAAAACTACATTTCAAATTATTTTTCTAAAATGAAATAAGTTAACAATAAACTATATGTTACAATGCAGATGCATTTAAGTTTTCATTTTTTTTAATTATATGCTTTTTCTTGGTAGTTAGGAAGACAAAAAGATGGTTGAAATCACTTGTATAGAAATCCTTGATCTTCTCTAGTTTTCTTTTGGAACATAGTAAGAATTTTGTGTAAGGATGGAAAAATAAAAATTGAACCAGAGTGGCTGAAATATTTGAGGTTTCTTGATTTTTCTGAAAAGTGGGGATTTTGGTATCTGAATTGTGACAGATGAAACTGAGTGAGAGTTAGAAGCAAGATTCATTTCAGATTCAGAGAAACACGGCTCTGAAGAGTACTACTGACTAAGAGGAAAACATCATGTATACAGATATATGTTCAAGATATAAGAAATACTTTTTAAAGACCTCAGTTTTGACTGTTAGATCAAATTACCACACACTTTAGTGGCTTCAAACAACACAGATATTTTACCTCACAGTTTCTGTGAGTCAGGAATTTGGGCAAGGTTAGCTGGATTTTCTGTGCAAGTGCTCACCAGACTGTGATCAAGGTGTCAGCTAGGGCTGAGGTCTTACCTAGGGCTAGGGATCCTCTTAGAAGTTCACGTAGTGGTTGGCAGAATTTATTTTCCTACAGCTGTCGAACTCACCGAGGCTCTTTCCTCAAGGCCAGCAAGAATTGGTACTTCACTTCCTTTTAAAGGGCGCATCTGATTAAGTCATGTTTACTCAGTATAGTCTGCAGGATAGACTAGGGGACACCTTATTAGGAACTTAATCACAGAAATGATGTTCCCAAGTCCTGGCCACACTCAAGAGAAGTGTACTATACAGGATGTATTTAACAGGTTTTGGGGAATCTTAGAGTTCTGTCTACCACAAATCTGAAAAATATTTTTAAAGAGAAAGACTAGTACATATTACTAAATAAATAAATTATACATTATTTGGAATTTCAAACTTTCCCCCTTTATTCTTTTAATATCTTGACTATTTTCACCCCAAGCAACTAGCTCAAAATGTGATAGATTATCTTCAGTTTCAGTCTGACTTGTTTCGCTTAATAAGATGGTCTCTAGGTCCATCCATGTTGCCAGAAATGACAGTTTCAGCTGGTCTGCCTCATCTGCATGTAACTGTTATCTGTCTATGAACCATAGACAATATCCAGCGTTTTCTCTATGAGAAGCCCAGTAGGAAACAGCATATAATTAGCAAATGCTGACTGACTTACTTATTCTTTGAGTAATTCAGTGCACATCTTATGTTTCTGTCTCCAAACCCTCTGATAGATGATCCATGAACCACAGAGTAAACCTGTCAAGAAATCAGAATAGAGTAACTTCTCTTCATGCATAGAATATTGCCATATGTTGCCATAGAAATAATCGGAGATTCAGGTTTTTTTTATATTTCCACATTTCTTCCTTTGACAATTAATGATAGGCAAACATGGTAACAGGTCTTTAGAAAGCTTTATCCTCTTTAAGTATTCAGCTTAGCTATATCAGCTAAAGAAAATATAACAATCTTATGTCTCTTTTGACCACTTTTATTTTTCTTCCTCATATTGTTGAAAATTTGCATATCTTTAAATTCCTTTCTCTACTCCTTTCTGTACTTGAGTAATTTCTTTACATGGCCAACACCTCATAGTGTGGAGGGATCAAACTTACTTCTTAACTGACCCTAATTTACAATGCTGCCAGGCTGCTGTTAATGGACATTGTGCATTGTTATAGGATTCTGGACTGAGCAGTATTTCCATAGCTCAGCATCAGCATAATTTAATCTGTTTCCTGGCTGCAATGTAACCATGCAGAGATGGAGATCGGGCACAGTTCCAGGAGCCACAGTCACAACACCTGCAGGCTGGCTGTTTTGCCAGAGCACCAACAGGAATGATAGAATTCAGAAGTGCTATAGTCAGCTCACATAATGAAGATAAAAATGATAATAAGCCTTGCGGTAATTTGAATTACTCAACTAAAGCTTTATTGTCCTATAAGATGTTGTAGCAATAGATTATGAGCGGTTTATTCCGTTGAGATTTAGTCATGTTAAGGAATGGGAGGTAATGGCAATTTTTCAAGATGAAAATAAATTGACATAATTTTGAATGTAGAAATTGCAGTTTGCATAGAACCAAGCATTAGGCACCATATCAAGTAAAATTCAGTAGAAATTATCGAACTAAAAGCTCTTAAGCAACATGAGCACATTTTGTCTGGACTTTATTGCTCAAAATGATCTGTGATAGCCTTGTGTACATGAAGGTGAACTGACATTATGAAAGTAGTCACCTTAAGCTTTCATAATTCATAGACTTTTTCCCTTAAATATTGGTATAGAATTATAGCAAGCAGCTATAACTTTCAATTAAGGCAATTTCTAAAATGCTCTCATATTTTATCTGTGTAGTAACTGGTCATGGATCTCATGAGGGATCCATTTACTTTGTCACACTGTCATTTTGAGTTCTACTTCATCCCACAGCAATTAATAGCCAATTCGGTATCTTTCAAAAAATTCTTGGCATCTGTAGGATTTTGATATGAGCCTATATCTCAAAACCAAGTTTTTAGTAAGTCAGGAAAAGAAACTCAGTCTTTATTAGTAAGAAAATTGTGGATACAGATCTCTAAAATGACTAAGGGCAAATCCCTGCCCATTTAATTGCAGAGGATAGTTCAACCGTACTTGATTTTAAGAGGCATGTCTGTTACAAATGGAAATGTGCACATAAAATATTCTTTGCAGAGCCAAAATGCCATACATTTATCAATATATAAGACAAAGAGCACAGATAAATATAGGTACTTGAAGAAAAATTATCCTAAGTAATTATCATATTTCCACACATTGTGAGTCTGTATGATTTCATGATTATGGTTCCGACTCTGAATATAGACTGGCTGAGATTCTGTCTTGTCCCAGCTATTTGCTAATTATGTATCCTTAACAAGTTCCCTAATCTTCCTGTGACTCACTAGATAATGTGTAAAAAATGAAAACACTGAACAGTATCTGCCCCTTCCAAATACTGGGGAAATTACACAAATAAATACCTGTGAAATGCTGAATACAGGGCCTAAAACATGAGGGCATTATAAAAGTTATTATTTTTATTATATGTAGGATCTATTTCTGTTAGACCGTGGCTTCAAGAACCATGTCCTGTGTGCCAGGCCTGATGATAAGATTCAGGGATACAATAAATGAGAAAACACTCTGTCCTTACACAGCATACATCGTTTGGGGAAAGCAGGAGGCCTGCACTCTTGGGCTAACATGCACAGAATCACCAGCAGAGCTTGTTACAACATAAATTGCTGGCTCCTGCCATGAAGTTCTGCAGTTAGGATGTCTGGACTAGAGCCTGTGAATGTGCATTTCTAACAAGTTCCCAGGCGGTATTGACACTCCTGGCCTGGACCCGCACTTAGAGAACCCTAGCCTATTAGATAACTTCATATATTCTAATAGGAATAATTTATCTCACTGGGACATAGACAGAGTGGCACAGGAACACAGCCACTAGGACCTACACAGGGATTCCTAAGATCCTTTTAAAAAGGTGATGCCTGGGATGATAGTTGAACGATAAATACTAGCCAGGTGAACGTTAACAAAGGCAGAGAAACACATAAAGCACTGCCACGAGTGGGGAGCTGTCTGGCACCCCTTTAGAAATGTTTCTTCCCCTTAAATTCATATGTAATTTGCTCTCTCTCTCTCTTTGAGAGACAGAGATAGAGAGAAACAAGGGGAGTGGGGGCGCAGAGCAGTCTCCATAGTTGTATTTCATTAGTTTTCTATATAGTTTCATTCCACACAGGTGGTCAGGGGACCGCACAGGGCAGGAACCAGGCCTCCTGCATGGGAGGCACGCCCCCACAAGCTGGGGGCCAAACCAATGGCCTCCCCTGTGGGAAGCTCACCCCGGCCACACCCCAGTTCAGCATATGGGTCCACATGGGCAGGGTCCAGGACTTGATCCTCCAACCCTGGGGCTTCAAAGCAAGTGCTTAACCCACTGAGCCATCCCAGCATATCTAATTTACCCTCTTTTTAAAAATATTAAAAATAGTGCTGTAATGTTAATACTGTTTCATAGGGTAATCTACTATGACATATATATTTACCTTTAAAAGTGAGTGCAAAAATATGGAGTTAAAACTATTGATAATCCTAAATTTTATTGTAGATGATTATGTTCCAGTATCTCTGTCTCATATTCATATTCTGTTTTCAGTAGTAGGTGTAAAATTATGTAGGTTTATATTTTTATAACTGTTATAGTTTTGTGTAACTCTGAAACACAAAGTAAAATATTATCTTATTCCCTATAAAGTGTTTCTGTGGTCTAACATAGTGTAAAGTAAGTGCTCAAAATAGGTGCTCAGTTTTTATGGCCGACAATTTTATTATTTTGTGCAAACAAATTATATTTGTTTTATACCAAAATTTATTGTTTTGTATATTTATTATGTTTTGTTTTGTTGAGTATTGCCTTTATTTAGAGGCAAAGCAAAAAAGTAAAAAGAAAGTAATTTTTTAAACTATTCAGGAATACATATTTTTAATATTTGACATTTCAAAATTCAAATATTTCTTTATAAAGATTCAATGATAGGGAAATAAAAATAATTTTAAAAACATTAGTTTGTCATATATATTATTTTAATTATATTAATTACCTTTGAATTTAGAATAAAATATCTCAAAACAAGAAATGCTAAAATTTTGATTAAATTTTCAGTTTCTTCACTATCAAAAATAGTACCTCTTAAAAGATTTCTGTAATATTAGAAAAAGAAAAAAAATACAATTTTGAGGGTGCGGTTGTACTCTTTTAACTTATATTGTGTTTATTAAATTTCAGATATGAATGATAAAATTAGTACACACTTTCTCTTATCCTTTTGATCTTTATCCTCACACTTTGATTTGCATTGTCTATGTTACTGGTTTTACATGGTAAATTTTTATAACATTTACATCCTCTTTGCATTGGGTGGGAGGCTTTCAATAAGTAACAAAAGAATAATTACAATAAAAAAAGGTTGTCATTCAGAGATGATGGGGGGATTCAAAATTTACAGAAAACATAAGCTTTTCCCCAATGTGTGGATATTAATTTATCCTCTTGGCTCCATTGCTGGTTCCAAGATGGTTGCCACATTCCAAATGGTACATTCAGATGGCAGCCCTGGGCAGAGAATTATTTCTTCCTATTTGTCTCTGGCTGTAGGTGGACTTGGGAAGAAGGTTGAGGCAAATTTCACTTTCATCTATTGTATCTGACTTATTTTATTTCTACTGGAGTGCACATGTGATTCTTTATTCATCTCCAAATTTCAACACCTTCTTCAGGATACATTTTCTTAAGTAGTCTATGTCAATTTTTCCTGGGACATGGTGTGCTACTTCAAGTCTTTTCTGTGCTTTAGGGACAAGAAGTATGTTCATTAGATATTTGTTTCCATATCATTACCTTTATCCCTTTATTTCTTTGTGTTTTTGTTTGCGTTCTTTCCTTCTATTTCTAATTTTCTCAAGGCTACACACTATGTGTCTGTATTTTTATTTATTTTATTATGTTGCTTAAATACAGGATATCACTAGGCACTGTATCTTATTTCCCTTTTCCAGTTTTTTTCTAAATTCCACCAAACAATTTTAATTCGTTTGGTGAATTGAAATCTCTTTAAATAGTTGTCATTTATTTTTCTTAAAGAAATCAAGATGCCTATAGTATCAATTGGGGTAATAGAAATCTATTTCTTTGAATTTATTTTCTAAGATATTTCTTGTTATGTTGTAGATTGTTTATCTACATTTTATGTATTTTTTTCTTTTGCTTTTTTCCCAGGATTTTGTTTGTCTTGTGTTTTGTTATTTATTTAGTCATTCTTATGTAGAGACCTGAACCTTTTCATCTTTAAACACGGTCAGCTATCTCTTGAAGGTTAATGTGGGTACAAGTGGGAAATGGATTGCAACAGTAGACAGTTTCCATTTAGATTTTGTGTACACAATATTTTCTCATGAATCCTGTTTTTGTTGTTTTTTTTTTATTTCCTACCTTGAATTTTGCTGAATTCTTGAATATTTTCTTGTTGCAGTGTCTGAGACTCTGAATTCATGGCAAATGGGGTACAGAGGGAAAAATATTAATTAACCCATTAATTTTATGAGAAGGGGACGTAGATATAGCATCAACTCTATAAATCTTGTTTTATAAGAACTTTAGAACATGGCATGATAAATGTTTTGAAACAATAACTTAAAAATCCAAGATGTCTGTAATTTTATGATGCCTCAATTGTATACAAGTTGAAGAAATTTTGGGGAAATGGAAATGAAATATAAAACTAAACATGAAAATGAAGGCTTACTTAAGAGGATCCAATAAATGCTTAGCACAAATTATAAAAAGCTGACAGGTATGCCAGGATAGCTCAAAAGTTTGAATGCTTGCCTTTCAAACATGAGGCCTGGGGATCAAATCCTGGCCCCAGCCCAGATCCCTGCAAACCCATATGCTGAACTGTGGCACAGCTGGTAACTGCCAGGATGGCAGCAAAAGTTCTTGCCTCCCATGCAGGAGGCCCCCAGTTTGGTTCCTGCCCCCTGTGGTCCCACATCCATGTGTGGAATGAAACTATGTCACAGCTAATGATGTGCAACTATAGAGACTGTTCTGGGCTCTCCTCCCTTCTCTTTCTCTTTCTCTCACTCTCTCTCTCCAAACATACAATAAACCTTTAAGAAAAAAAAAAAGTGAAAAATACCAGTAAAACTGGTACACCCCCTCCCCCCAAAAATCATTATATTTTAATTAATTAATTTCCTGGTATGCTTTATATTATTTCTATCCTACTTATTTTTGGCTTTAACCTCTGCTATTACAAATGTCTATGATTTAATATTTTCTGCAAAGCCTAGAGAGAGATTTTGCTCTTTTGATTGATATTAATTTTTTCATATTATGGATACTGCAAAAATTTTAACATCATAACTCACTAGTGTGTATCAAGTGAATTTTGTACTACTGCTGTCAAATATAGGAATAAAGTAATATCAAAAGTTTTACTTATTTATGAGATGTAAGAGTTGGAGGAATTTCCCACAGATTTAGTTCTCATGCTTTATATTTCAAACTTTTCATTTTTCTTTTACCGCCTCGTTCCTTAAGTTCCTTAACCTCAGCAGGACATCTTAATAGCTCCATGAAACCTCTGCTCTGTACCTTTGGGTCTCAACACTGGAGGAGTTAAAGCAGTGGGCTGTAGGAATTTCCTGGAAGACATACCTACACCAGGATGGCCAGCAATAATAACTAAAATATACACAGACATGACTGCAATCCATATGTGTAAACCTAACTAAGTCAAATTCAATTGTTTTCAGCTTACTATTCATAGCCACTGCAAATGTGACCCTACATAAGCAGAAGTGTGTTGGAGGGTAAACTGAAGTGAAAAAAAGCCAACAATCTTAAACAATTTTGGATCAAGTGTTCTAATTTTGCAAATTCTGCAAAAATATGTACAGCATATTGCCAGAAGGAGCTCATTTGAGAAAGGGTTTAAACTTAATTAGCATGTTAGTTAATTCACATCTGAATTAAAGACAGATTTGACAGAGAATTGATATTTGACTTCATATTTGAAACCAATTCAAGCATTTACCACTGGTATTAGAATAAGCAGACGCTTTGAAAATCCACAAAATGTAACTTTGGGGAAAAGTCTTTTTCAATATTGTATTTTGCAAATTGAATAATACCTTTATGGAGTTTATAGTAATCTTTATAATTTTATGTGAGAGCTATTTACAACTAATTACTTTTGATACTAGGAGCAGGAGAAAGAATTACTTTTATTTTTTAACTTTAAACTTACAGTCAACTGAGGTTTTAAATTATTTTATTATTTAAATTTGTTATTAAAATAAAGTCTAATATCTTTTATTTCCTCCATTTATTTTTAATTTCATTTAATTTTAAATACATCAAGGGAATGGGCAATATTTTATCTTTTTTTGTGTGTACTACGTCCAGTGCTAGGTTCACAATGGTCATTTAATAATTGCTTCCCTGATACCTTTGCACTCATTTTATATTAGCTTATCGTTCTTGCATTCCTTTATTGTCAATATACTGACTTTACTTAACACTTTGGTTGCTCTATCTATTATATATATATGTATACATATGTGTGTATATATTTAGTGATCTATTTATCTGTACATACATATGTATACACACACATACATATACATACACATACACTTATTCTAGGAAGTTTAAAAGGATTAAGGGTATCAAGATACAATGAACAGCCATGTATAATTATTCCACCCAGGAGCAATCACTGTTAATATTGTAGGATATTTTCTTTCAGTGTTCTTCATATGAGTTTTGCATTGTAGAAATCTTGCTATAGAGATTTGGGCTGTTCTCAACAAATCAGCACTTGTACATAATTTAAACATCAAATAAAACTAAAATATAATAAAAAATAGCACTTGAACTTACACCTTTAGTTCCACTCCCTAGAATCATTTGCAACCCTTTTTTTCATTTTTTCATATGGCATTTGGTATTTTCTATTATATTTCTAAAACAGATAAATTTTATACAATGATTAATTTCTCTATTTTTGGCATTGTGTAATCTTTGATCTGGTGATTTCTATAGGGTTTATATCCCAGTCTCTTTCTATTTTTCTTTCACCTCAACAATTTGATGAAATTGTAACAAAATCTTTATTGGAATCAGTGTTTACCATGACTACATTAATATCTTTCACTACTGAATCAAGGAGCAGACAATAATTATTTTCCTTCTTACATAGGAACAAAGAAATTTTTTTCTACTTGTTTAATATCTATGGACTTATATACTTCATTAAAATGCTTAACTCACTTGTCACAATATAGTAATTTTCTTCTTTTTAAAAAAATTTAAGAATCAATCATTTATTAGTTTCACTCTTTGTTTTGCATTCTTCTTTCCTACTGTAGTCTGGATTGTTTTATAAAAAGAATTTGCAAATGTCATTAACATTTTTTGTTGTTGTTGATTTTTTTAAATCTAAAATTGAAAATTTTTTAAAGATTTATTTTGTTTTGTTGTTGTTGTTTGTTTGTTTTTTGACAGAGAGAGAGAGAGACAGACAGGGAGACAGACAGAGAGAAGTGGGAGGGCCCAGAGCAGTCTCCATACCTGTATGTCATTTGTTTTTCAATATAGTTTCATTCCACATAGGTGGGCGTGGAGCTGCGCAGGGTGGGAACCAGGCTGGGGACCTTTGCAGGAACTGAACTGGGGCTCCCCCACATGGGAAGCACATCACAGTACAGCATATGGGTCCATACTGGCTTGAGGCCAGGACCGGGACTCAATCCTCAGACCTCAGGTATGCAAAGCAAGCACTTAACCCACTAAGCCACCCTGGCTTCCCCTAAAATTAAAAATTTTATGTCGTCGTATCTTTTCCTCTGTAATGTCTTTCAGGTTTTTCTTTTTTTAACTTCAAATAAATTTTGTAGAAAATCACTGTTTATTAAACACCAAATAGCAGAACTACTCTGGATTTATTAGGGACAGGGCCCCAAAGCCTGACCCGCTAAACCTTCTTTCCATTTATCAACTTATTGCCTCTCAGCCTAAAATTGCCCACTATTACCTGCTCTGCAAGAATGGATTTGGTCCCTTTAAAGATAAGTGGTTCTCTTTAAAGTGAACACATTTTTAAGCTTTCTAAGTATAGGGTATTGGAAAGACTTTGGGAGGAAGGAGCTTCTCTCGTAGGTTCCAGCAGCTGCACCATTGGTTAGCAGTGCATTCCCCACCTTCTGCAGTTCAAATGTTTGCAGCTCTGTTCCTTGCTTTTGCCCAGTGACTGTAGTCCAGTCTGGGCAGGGCATACCAGCGAACTTTCTAACATTCAGTGGGCTGTAACTATGCCTTTTCCCATGACAATCTTATCCTCAGCCTTGGAATGAGAATCTCCTAAATGAGTTTTCCTTTCCTTCCTTGGATAGTCTCTCTCAGCAATCTCATACTCTTTAGATTTCCCTTTACATCTTACAGTTACACTATAATCACAGTTTAATAATTTGTTATATGAAACTTTCCTGTAGGACTTCTTTTCCTGATTGGACTTAGATTGATACACCTCCTATGTGACCCTTCAGGTACCTTCAAGGAAACCAAAGGCTCCCAAGAATAGTTTGAAACTGGCGATCTATGTGTAAAAAGTATACTAACTAATTTGAATTAGAATGTTTTAGAAAAAATTCTAAATGGCCAATTGAACTGCATTTTCTGTGATATAACCCTTTTATTTCAATCAGATTGACATGGAAGGGGATTTGAGCTGTTTTACTGAAATGTTTTTATATGCCAAAAGCAGTACTACATTTGACTAGGACTCAAGTAGACTGACCTTCTTGTCCTACCTGTACCATGAGAAGAGGGCATATTGCATGATGCTCCTGGGCTTCGTTTTTCAAATTTGTAGAATGAACAATTTGCAGTTGGTTTTTATGGCCCCTTAGAATTCTTAATTTTTATCCTTGAAAGTATTTGTAATGGTTCCATTACAAGGTTTAACTTCTCTAAAAGGTAGTTCACTCTCATCTTTGTCAACTAGGTTATAGTTTTTACGGAAAGGGGACTCAAGGCTAAGACTCCTTCTGTCACAGATGATTCAGTACAGCCCCAGGGGACCATGAAATTATAAAGAACCCAAAGAGTGAAAACCTGGCCACTGTTTCCAACGCTGAAAGGATGGAGTAGATTTTTTTATTTTCTTTCTGAGATTTTAATTTTCATCTCTAGACTTCCTTACGGGCTTTTCTACTGCTGATGGTGGAGTGGCCTCCATGGGATGAAACACAATAGATCTCACAGGATTCTGGAGGCTTTTACAGGGTCTCTATAATGATGCTCAAAACTCTGAAAATGCCTTGTTTTTCTATATGATTTTTTTTATTATAAAAGGAGGAAATTTTTTTAATTAGTAATTGCACCTCACTTCCAATTTTACTATTGAAAAAGAGGCATGATTAACATTTCTTTGTAAAGATACATTGTTTTTGACTGAGAGAGAGAGAAACAGAGAGAGAAGGGAGAGGGCCCAAAGCAGTCTCCATAGTTGTACATTATCAGTTTTTGACCCAGTTTCATTCCACATAGGTAGGCACAGGGCTATGCAGGGCAGAAAACAGGCAGAGAGCCTCCCTCATGAGCAGCACGTCCCAGTTCCGCATATGGAGCCTTATTGGCTGGGGCCAGGATTTGATCCTCGGACCCTGGGGCTGCAAGGCTAGTTCTCAACCCACTGAGCCACCCCAGTAGTCCCATAATTAATATTTGGAAATACTTTCTTTAATTTTCTTATGCATATATATGCACATATTAATACCATATGTATATATGCTAGGCACAGTTCCAGATGCTGAAAATACAGGAGTGAAAAGTCAAAGCTCCTGCCCATAAGGTGTTAATGCACTGTATAGATAACTTGTTCCAGCTTATTAAATTTAATAATTTTTCTATGTTATGCAATAATTTCTATAGAACATGCATAATGTATGTATTCTATCATATGGTTTTTACTTAATGTTGAAATATTATTTCATATATTTTACAGTAATTATGCAGTAAAAATAATTGTAAAGAGATTGTTACATACATTCTTTCATTAGGCTAAATTCCTAGTAATGAAAATACTGATCCCAAGAGAATAGTTTTGTGGCCCTTAATGTGCACCACTGAATTACCCTGTAAAAGATTTTGAAAATTACATCAACCTTCCCCTTCTTCTTATAGGAGTGTGCTTTTGTGGGTGATCCAATGTTTGCCCCTCCACATTTACTTTCTACTTGGTTCTTCAAAATTTTGTGTCCTAGAAGTCTGACCTGTGTGGATCTCCATTCCCCTCTGGCTTTTAGTTGAGTTCAACCAAAGGTAAGCCAGGAAGGAGGAAAGTGAAACATAATGTTTCTTTCTTTTTTTTCTCCCTGTTGGGTTGCTAATGCCTGTGGGATAAAGGCCACAGCTTCTGTCAGTTGGCCTGTGTCACACAGTTCTCCCTCTCCCCTGGGAGTTAGAGTGACTGCTCACTTCCCTTGCCCCTACCAGCCCAGATGTGGCAATGGCTCCCACTATTCTTATCATAGGGGTGTTTTTCTTTGTTGCACTTTATAAACTCTCTCCACACCTTTTGTAAATGATCTCTTTATTAAACTCCCTTCAATTACTCAGTTTCAGTATGCTATCTTTTTCCTACCAGAATTCTGCAGACACAATGTCCATTTAAATACACTTCTTAAAATAAGTAACATAGATAAAAATATATGTAACATGAATTATCTTAGTGGCATATTTTAATTATACTTTTGATTACTCTTGAGATGAATATCTTTTCATTTATTTGCAAGGTAAACTTCTTTTTTTTTAATTGAAGATCATGCATCGTCTTTATTATTGAAGTTTTCATTGAAGTTGTACGTTATTTTTCCTTGTTGATTTTTTTAAGATTGATTTTATTGTTTGAGAAAAGGTAAGAGAGAGACAGTGAGAAGGCGGAAGGGCCCAAAGCAGTCTACATAGTTGTACATTATTAGTTTTTTGATGTAGTTTCATTCCACACAGGTAAATATGGGGCTGCACAGGGCGGAACCTAACTGGGGGCCTCCCTCAGGGGAGGCAAGAATCTTTACCGCCATCTGATAGTTACCATTTGTGCCACAGTTCAGCAGGTGGGTTTTGCATGGGCTGGGGCCTAGATTTGATCCCTGGACCTCATGGTTGCAAGGCAAGTGCTCAACCTGTGTAGCTGTGCTGGCATCCCTGATTTTTTTTAGTTTTTTATATATTAACAATATAAATACTTTGCCTATTGTAGGGTGTCCCAAATTTCATGCAAGAAGTAATTTTTATAGAAAACACAGGTTTATAATTAAAAATTGTAAATTTTCATTGCTCAACAATGAAAATGCGTTGTTCTTTCATGTAGCACTCCATTTTTAATAACCCTGAACTGTCAGCTGTCACGCTGTTTTCTTTATTTCATTGGCAACACTTGACCGCAGAAATGATGTAAAATTCATATCTTGTGTGAATTTTGGGACACCCTTTATTTATTCAAATATGTTTTCTCAGTTTACCATTGAACATCAATTTGTAAAATGGTTGATGATGTTCTGGTTTACTTTTGCAGTCAAATCCATTGTCTTTTCCAGCAATCTTTTTAAAATAAACATTTTCTTTCATAGCAATCTTGTTACTGCCACAAGTACTTTAGACTGCATGGACATTTCATAGCTATGACAAAGAACAGTATCTCAGGAAGTCTATAGTACTTATCTGGGTTTTATTTGCTTTTATTTTTCTACCTTCTGACAAGTTATTCTCTATCATTGACTTTCTTATTTACTGTTCCATTTATGTCTAGTTCTATTGGTCCTCTTTCTGTTGTATTATTGAATAGTTCAGGTTTTCATTGTTAAGATAGATCTTACAGTGAACTGAACAGATCTTGAGTGTAAAATTCAAATTTGATAAACGTAACACTCTCATTAAATCTTGTATATCCTTAATGATTTTTTGTCTACGAGCCTGTCAATATGAAGAAGGTGTGTTAATATCTCCAGTTATGAATGTGGTTGTGTCCATTTCTCCCTTTAGGGTTGTCAGTATATGCTTCCTGTGTTTTGAAGCTCTCTTATTAGCTGTTAAGACATTCAGAATGTTTTAATATTTTCCATGTGAAATTTTAAAAGTTTTATTGAAGCATAATTTATATGTCAATGAAATCATCTATTTTAAGTGTGAAGTACATTTATACAGTTATGCAGCCATCCAAATTTAGAATATGCCTATCAACTTAAAAACTGCCCTCATGTCCCTTTACAAACCATGCTCCCTCCTGTATTTGCGTAACCACTGATTTGTCTTCAAATGCTATAATTTTGTCTTTTCTAGAAATTTCATATAAATAAAATCATAGAATATGTAGTTTTTATGTCAGATTTTTTTTTCATTTTATATGGTGATTTGGAGATTCTTTGAACATATTATGTGTATCAGTACTTCATTATTTTATATTGATGAGTAGTAGTCCATTGTTTGGTAGTACCACACCTTGTTTATTTACCTGTTTATGGACATTTGGATTGCATCCAATATTTTTCTATTACCTGTATTTCTGCTATGAATACTCATTTACGTGACTTTGTGTGATATATGCTTTCATTTCTCTTTGGTAGATACCTAAGAATAGAATTTCTGGGTTGTATATTGTATTTATTTAACCTTTAACAAAAATTCTAGAATATTTTTCTTAATTATTCTACCATTTTACATTCCAAACATGGTTGTACTGGTATAATAGTTTTTCATTTTCATTAACACTTGGTAATGTTAGTCTTTTTAATTTTAGCCATTCTGATGGGTTATAGTGCCATCTCATTGTGATTTTAATTTACATTTCCCTAATGATTAGTGATGCTGAACATATTTTGTGTGCATTTTGCTATTTGCATATTTTCTTTGGTGAAGTGTAAATTCAAATAATTTGTCCATTTTTTAATGAAACTGTTGATCTTTTTATTATTGAATTGTATGTGTTTTTAATTTGGGGAAAAAATTGCTTTATCAAGTGTATTTTTGTAGATTTTACTCTCAGTTTTTGACTCAGCTTTTATTTTTTTGAATAGTGCCTTTTCAAAAGCAAAAATTTTTTAATTTTGGTAAAGTATAAGTTAATCAATTATTTTTAAAATTCTTGGTTTTTGTATGCTATTTGCAAATCTTCACCTAATGAAGTAACACAATTTTCTACTTCTTTTTTTTTTACAAGTTGTATAATTTTGGGCTTTGCAACTAGGTCTATGATCCATCTTTATAAAATTTTGTTTGTTCCCTGATATTATGATTAAGGTTAGTTTTCTCTTTTTTACATAAATACCTAATTGTTCTAGTATTATTTATTGAAATACTATACTTACTAGAAATATGATGTTTGCTACAAACAGTGTTTATTGAGAATACTGTTCACAACAATATAGTTCAATTTCTCCCTTCAATTTTGTGGTATGAATCTGTCAAGAAGTTCACAGAATGAAGGGGAAGAAAGGTAAAAAAAAAAAACCAACCCAAAAACTATGTATTTTTTTTTTCAGTATACTCACTTTTAATCCTAATATACTTTCCAGATCTTCTGATAAGTTTATTTATAGGCTTGGGGGGAAAAAAACTGATTTTGCCCTCAAAATTGTAGCTTTCCTTTTAAAGATTTATCATTGTATGCATTTTTTCTTTTTTTTAATTTATTGTTAAATTTGATGAGGTTACATTGGTTGGTAACAATTAGACAGTATACAGATGTACAAGTCCACCTCACATCATTCATGCATCGTATTATGTGCCCATCACTCAGTATCAGTTCCCCTTCCATCACCTTATATCTAGTGCCCACTC
>PVKE010033190.1:0-18060 GCA_004027555.1 Craseonycteris thonglongyai
ACAGAGACAGAGAGAGAGAGAGAACTGAACTGGGGGAGCTCCCAGTTCAGCACATGGTTCCGCACGGGCTGGGGCCGGGATTTGATCCCTGGTCCCTGGTGCTGCAGAGTGAGCGCTTAACCCACTGAGCCATCCCGGCTTCCCCTGCTCTTGGTTCTTAAGTGAACTTTAGCTGTTCATTGTGAGCAGAGGAGATACTAGACTCCACCTCCTCCTCCCTCCAGTCCTCATTCTTAGACTTCCAAACTCTTCCTTTATGAAGGAAGTGTTGATGCAGTTCTGGCTCATCAAACCCAGACTGTGCCCAACACGTAGCTGATGGACACTGAACATGAAGTCTTATGTATTTTCAGAAGGAATCCAAATCCTTCTGTGGTGGTAACCAGAGAAGAGGACGTCAACCTGATTGTCCTCTTTCTGCATGACTTTGGTGTGCCCGAATCCAAAATCTTTCATTTTAGCCCAGACCAGTTCATGATTAAGTATACAAAAATAGCAGAACCAGTTGTCTGGATGAGCATTTGACAAACAGAAGTGATTCCGAAGCGCATCCAGCTCGTGATGGGTGTCTTTACCCAGCGTCCTTGCTATGTCAGCTTGCTCACTGTCTGCTCCATGGAGAACCACTGTGCTGTGGAGAAACAGCTGAGCATCAGCTTTGATCTCTTCAGAACCTCAGCATTTAGCCTCCCTTCACTTTCTCCTGCATGGTGGGACGTTAGTCGCTGGGTGCACTAGCCTCTGGTACATCCACTGTTTGCTGTCTTTCTCCTTTTTATTACGTTCTGTGCCCCTTTCCTTCATGCAGGAGACGATGAGCCTCAGGTCTGTGCTCAGCTTCTGTTCGTGCTTTTCAATGTTCCCGTAACTGAGGTACTGCCAAGACTGTTGCTGTCTCTAAGCTTGTACTGATCAGACAACCACTTAAAACGATACACATGAAAACACAGGTCGCATACCAACCTCTCCAGGCCAATGGCGTTCAAAACAAGACCAGTCGTGCTTTTCTGTTTCCCACTCGATCTCATCTCCTAGCAACCGATATCCTTGTTCAATACCAGCTTTTGAACTGGTGCAGCCTACAGTGAGAGTTTTAACAACAAGACCATCTTTCACAGCTCAGCTCAGCTGACAGATGGGCTCTTTTGGATGTATACTGTGGACTCAGGACATAAACCTCTGAGACGTTGTGTGTTCAGTTCCAGACTACTGCAATAAAGTGAGTCAAAATGTTCTTGCTGGTGCAGGGTCGGGCCTTCCATTTGTGAAAAAACGCAACATTTTTGTAATACAGCCAATGTTGGCCATTTGCTTCTGGTTCTGGGTAATCTTAATGGCTGCCCAAAGGTACTGGATAACTTTTGTATCTGTCTGTCATCTTTTTTGTTTAGTCTGCCATGACCCGTTAACTGCATTAGAGGGTCTGCTACCCAGAGGCATACTGTGGACCAGGCAGGAAGCTGGGGTGCCCAGAGATGGGAGTCTGAGTCTTGAGAGGCCTCGGTGCTGCTCACATGGTGTGTGCGACCAGCTGCCACTTGCTACTGGCCTCCCCTTCATTTCTTATCAATGATGCATTCTGCCTCAGAGAAGACCTAGGTTCCCAACAACATCAATACTTTTACTCATTTGCCTAATCCTAAAATACTCATAAAACAACTTCAGAATTACTATGCCAACATCACTACTCACCACAACCTCCGAGTTAAAAGTCTAAGAACTCTTTGAATTATTTTTGTCCTTGGAATATATTCCAATTAAGCTATACAGTCAGAGTATATATGTGTGTGTTAGTATGTTGTGGAAACTGGCTTAATAATCTACGATGTTGTGTGATGATTAGTAATAGATAACAAAAGCTTGCTTGTTTCTTTTTGTATTCTAAAAAATGGAGGGTTTGTATTCTTAATCCTTTTGACTTAGTTTTAGAATTTGTGAAATGGTAACATGTTTTCAGAAGTCAAAAACTGTATTAAAATTGTATATCTCTATTCCTTATTCCTCCTACTTTCCTCACTCATTCCCCATAGGTGATCATTTCCCCAAGTTTCTTATCCATTATATGCTTCTTATGGTTAAAAGAAATAAACAAATGGGCATAAATAACTTTCTCTTTTTCTCTTGCACAGAATCAGCATTTATTTGTGACATTGAAAATCTGGGCAGCATTGTTATTTATGTACTCTTTTTATTTTTAATGTTCTTTATATGTGATTTTTCCCTCTCCAGAAACTACCCTGTGCTTTTGTTGATCCTATTTATACATGTTATTTTTTTCATTCACTTCTGCTCCTTGTCAGGAGACGCTGTGCTTGGATTTTTGGCATCTATTGGGATGAAAATGTAGGGCTTCTTTAATCTTTCATATGATTGGACATATTAATAGATGTTATAATGTGAAATTTCCTTTGTATTCTTAAAACAATCTTATTTTGTCATGAGTAACTTTTTAAAAAACATTTCTGAATTCTCAGTATTGTAAAAATTCAGAAATGAGATTCATTTATATTTATTTTATATTGTATCATTTGGTTATGAATTCAAGGCAACATTAGCTTCATAGAATCAGTTTTGGCATACTATTTGTTATAGTCTCTGAAACATTTGGAATAAAAATAGGTTATCTGTCACTTGGAGATAACATTTATGTGTAAGATGGTGGGATAGGTGCTTATAGTGTGGGAAGATTTTTAGATTTCTCTTTAAAGTACTTTAAACATTATAAGTTGATTCATATTTTCTATTTCTTTTAGGCAATTACTTTTTTTCATGTTTTTATTGTTATATTTATTGGGGTTACATTGGTTAGTAAAAATGGCATAGGTTCCAGGTGTACAATTCTACATTCCATTGTCTATGTGTTGCATTGTGTGCTCACTGCCCAGAGTCAGTTCTTCCACCACTATATATTTGATGGCAATTAAATGTTTATATAAAATTATCTATTTTATCTGATTTCAAACTTATTGAATTGTAGTTTAAATACTATTGTCATATAAACAATTACCTACTATATTATAATTAGATTCTCTCTTTTTCTAATTGTGACATCTCTATTTTTACTTAATAAGTCTTGCTAAAGTTTTGTCTATTTCATTGGACTTAAAAAATATTTCCTAGGGAAGCTGGAATAGCTCAGTCGATTAAACACTTGCTTTGCAGCCCCAGGGAACCGAGGATTGAGTCCTGGCCCTGGCCCATGCAGACCCATATGCTGAACTGGGGTGTGCTTCTCATGCAGGAGACCCCTAGTTCAGTTCTCACCCCCCAGTTTGGCCCCTGGCTCAAGGGGGCCCCCCAGCCCAGTTTCCACCCTGCGCAGCCCCCGCCCACCTCTGTGGAATGAAACCATGTCGAAAGCTGATGATGCACAGCTATGGAGACTGCTCTGGGCCCTCCCCCTTCTCTCTGTCTCTGTTTCTCTCTGTCTCTGTCAAAAACAATAAAATTGATCTTTAAAAAAATATTTGCTAATGTTTCTTTGTTTTCTGTTTCACTACTTTCTATCATTATCTTTATTGTTATATACCTTTTTTCTTGGGGCTTATCTGTTGTTCTTTTAAACTTCTGAGTAAAGTATGCATTTATTTCTAATATTTGTTTCTGATACTGAACTCTTAGGAAATACTGATTTCCTTTCACTTGTCATTTTTCTTGCATCCTTAAGTCTTTATATGAATTTGTTTTATTTTCATTTAAACATTATTAAGCTTACGTTATTTTTCCTGTGACACTTGAATTACTTAGGGATGTGTGTGTGTGTGCTCATGCACCTATGCATATATCTTTGTTTATTGATTTGTAAACAATTAAAAACCCATAGAAATGCAAATATAACCTAGAAAAGACAAACGTAATAAGACTGTTGCATGGTTGAAAAACTATTTTTCACTAATGAGTAAATAAGCATAGATAAACAGTTCTCAGGGGATAAAAATCAAACAAGAGAATAAAGATGGTGTAAAATAACGAGAAATCAGGTTAAATTATAACATGTTTTTAAATTAACTTCTTTTTAGAAAAGATCTAGCTTATTGTCCTGACAGAGGGAGAGACAGAGACAGAGAGACAGAGAGAGAAGAGGGAGGGCCCAGAGCAGTTCCCACAGCTGCACGTCATCAACTCTTAGCACAGTTTCATTCCACAAAGGTGGGCAGAGGGCTGGGCAGGGGGCTACGCAGGGCAGGAACTGGGCTGGGGCCTCCCACATGAAAAGCTTGCCTGGGTGATAACAGAACTGGGCACCTCCCACATCGGAAGTACAGCCAGGCTCAGCATATGTATCTGCATAGGCCAAGGCTAGGGCTCGATCCTCAGACCCAGGGGCTGCATGGCGAGTGTTCAACCGCCAAGCCATCCTGGTATCCCCTAAATTAACTTCTTAAGATTAATGTAATTGGTAAAATTTCAAAAGAATTTTTTTGTAAATTTTTGAAAAAGAATTGCATGTACTGTAGTAATTTTTAATGTCTTCAATAGTACAGATGAGGGTGTGAGTATATTAAAATTATTTAACTTCTGTCTCAATTTTAACTATGTGTTGTATTGTACTGATTTCACATTTTAAAAAGAATAATTAGAACTATATATATATATAAATAAAATCTAGCTAATACTGGGCAAAATGGGAAATACAAGTACTGTAGTTGGTTTTGAGATCTATCCATTTGTCTCTTTGTCCTATTCTATTCTGCTCTTATGAGGAAACCCATTCTTTCCCTTAGGTTTCAGTGTCTATATTTTAAAGAATATTCTTCCAACCTTAACACAAAGAAAGACCTATCTAATTAGCCTCAGGCATTGAGCAAGGCTATAATAGAAGAAAACGGATAGTTTTTTTACTTCCTTTGTGATCATCTGTCTTTTATTCTAGTTCAAAGATTAATGTATTGTTCAAGAATATGTTTCTCATTTCGGGTATTATTAAATAGGTGAAAAATGCTGCTCATGGCGGGTTCCTGTCTGTATCTAATGTGGTATCATACTATGATGCTGTCAGCAGGTACCGTGAGGAGGTCAGTGAGTCAAGTCTGAACCATGACAGTTTGAAATCTGTCATATGAGCATCTGAGAGGACTGCCCCCAAACCTGGTGAACCCAACTAAGCTGAGAACTATGTAGTTACCCTCAGGGTTCCCTTCCTGTGGCGATGTCATGTTGGGTGCATTTGTGATCTTATTGTATGAGGTCAACGTCTTGTTGATAGGATTTTAGCCCAGGCAGCATTACTCCTATTGCTTTTTATACTTTCGCTTCATGAAATACTCTTAGTAGTCATCAAATATCAAGATCTGTATATTTGGAGCTAGCTTCTGCGTTTCTGACCAATATAGATCATTTCCTACTTGAAATTTTTGGTAGAATGAGATGACACCTCGAATTCAACATATCAAAATCTGAGCACTGAGCAGGCCATCAACAGTGTTGCTCAAGCCAGAAGCACGCGAGACATCTTTGATTCATTCCCCCTCACTACCCAATGTTTACTTTTCTTACTAGAATATAATGTCTGTAGGGTCTAGGATGACATGTGAATTGTTTACAATCACTTCCTTAGTGCCATAAAAACTGTCTGGTCCATGGTTACATGTTTGGAAAAGCAATTATGGAATAAATTATTAATAACCTTGACCTGATAGAAAATTCTGGGTCCTGGTTCAGTGACTTACCAATTGAGTTGATGAACATTTTCAACCTATTTTTTGGTTTTAAGTCAAAACATTTTCTTCCTTATAGGACTGTATTAATGATTCATTTAGGAAATACATGTTAAATATTTGGCATCTGGTAAGCAATCAATAATTGCTGGTCATTATATTAAAAAATTACAAACTTCGGGGATTCCTTTTATAAGTGGTTTTTGTTCTTCATTTTCATAGACTAGTTACCTAAATTATAGAAAAATTCTTAAATTCTCATTGGCCTTTTAGTAGAAGTCTAATACATTAATGCTTTTTTACAGTCATCTGGAAAGAAGGATATCTATGCATTAACATGGAAAGTTGATTATAAATAAATATGTTCCTTGTAAGTATTTAGCTTGAAGGTGACATTTCATTTTATAGAATTATATTCTCCCATTGGGAAATAAAAGACTGCCATTGTAAAGTAATATAGATTTTTCATGTGAGAATATACTACTTGTTCAATACTAAAATAAAAATACAAAAGACATGAGGACCCATATGCTGAACTGGGGTGTGCTTCCCATTGTGAGGGTGGGGCCCAGGTCAGTTCCTGCTGGGGTGAGCTTCCTTGCAGGAGGCCCTCGGTTCATCCCCCAGCTTGTGGGGGTGCAGCTCCCATGTGGGAGGCCCCCGGCCTGGTTACTGCCTTACATGGCTCTGTGCCCACCTGTGTGGAATGAAACTATGTCAAAAAAACTAATGACGTACGACTATAGAGACAGCTCTGGATCCTCCCCTTCTCTTTTTGTCTCTCTCTGTCAAAAACAATAAAATAAATCTTAAAAAAATGTAGAGCTAGGTTTTTATATCTATTAAGTGGCATCCTTAGGTGAATATCACTTGCTATACTCCTTGTGCAACTAAACATTCGTATTGTGTGACCTTGGGCAAGACGAAGACTGCAAATCTGCTTGAAACTAAGTTGATTTATTTGTAATATTTGAGGGTTATTATAATACTAATATTGTGTAGTAAAGAATGAAAAATGCAGTGTTTATAAAAATTAATTCTTAATTTTTGAGTACATTTTATTTATTGTTGGTATAATGACATATGAATAATTAATTGGTGAAAATGATAAATGAATTGGGCCTTTACTATATATTCTAATAAAAATCTTTTGCTTCCTAATTTCCATCCCTCTCAAGCACTGAAACAACCTTACTAACAAAAAACAAATTTAAACTCCTAATTTACCCATGCTCCTAAAACTCTGAACTATCTAAAATACTCTAGCAGTATATAGAATGATAGACTGATTTCAAGAGCAAATGTCCAACACTAGCCTACTACTTCTATTTAATGCTAATTATGTGTTATATACAATGGAAGGCATTTTGCATATATTATTTTATTTAATCCTTGCAGAAACTTGTGGGGTTAAGCATACAATCCCCATTTTTAGACGTTAAGTAAATTATGGCTCTAATAGGTTAAATAATGACCAAAATCACTCAATTCTTATACACTAGTCAGTTATTTGTCTCAATTTTGTCTGACTTTAAAACCCATGTACATCAGATAATAGTTTCCTTCTAATAGCCCTTCTTCTCTTTTTTTCTTAATAATATAACCTCTGGTTTTGACTGGGCACATGCTATGCTACTTAAAGAGGATATTTTCCTGTTGGATTGGTTACTAAGATTTGATATGGGGAATGTCAGCAAAAGTGTCATGAACAACTACACTGTAGCTGATTTTAAGACAAAGCATAGCACCTACTTTTGCCCTTCTTTCTTTCTGCTGGCTAAATTGTGGGCATTATACCTACAAATTAAATAATGATCATATTCATGATGTAAACATCATATGGAACATGATGGGGCACATTGGTGGCCACAGAACCACCCTACTATTCTTGGAGTACTTACTGGACTTTGCATGAGGAAGAATCAATATCTTATTTAGGCTTTCACTATTTGAGATTTTTCAATCACTTATGTTTAACCTAATTCAAACTAACAGACTAGACTCATTCCATGTCATCAAATTATGAATACAAAGCACTGAATCCACTTGCAAATTCTTTATAGAAATTTTAGGTATTAAATTCATTTCATCTCTGACTATTGCAGACTAAGAATGTGATGTCTATCTAGTACATACACTGTTATAATCAAATTTTACTTCAACATAATAATGCAAATAACTTTTGGGATATAATTACAATTAAGTTTAAACCTTTCTCTGCTCTCTTGCATGGTGTTAATGAAGATGGATATCATTGTTGTTGATATACAGCATGCCAAGGTTTTATAGTTTAATCTAGTTCAGAGGGCTTAACTGACTCTAATTCTGCTATGCTAGGGTGTGACCAGAAGAACAATAGATGTTTTAAGTCAGTTTCAAGGAAATTACATGGGTGACTGGAGTTTAGTGAGTTGGAATTCAGCCAGAGCAGCAGCAATAACAGCTGGGCCAAAACACGAAGCACCAGGAGAGCTCCCTCAAAGGAGGAAGGTCTTTCTTTGAAATGTAACTTGAGAGGAGCTGCCAGACACAGCCAGTCTTGGAAAGTGATTATTGACAAACTGCATTGGCTATCCATTTTCCGAAGAATTGTTATTCAAATTTCTTGGGGAGAAATAACTTCCCTTACTGAAAATATAATTTCAGACTCAATATGGTAGAAAGAACATTTGTTTGAAACCAGATTTGGATTTGAAAATCAACCCTTCTAATGAACTCCGGCGCATTAGACATTTCCCTTAATCTACCCGCAAAAGAAGATAATAATCTCCCAGATGTACTATGAGAATGAATTGATACTGTAGTTTTTATAAGTATGCAATATATAGCTTGTATTATAAAAAATAAATAACGGTCTAAATTTATTTGTTCCCTTATAGAGTTATCTGAATCTTTAGTGCATACAACTACGTTGTCATGGTTTGGGTTGCCTTGAAATAAGAGCTTGAAATTATTTCGGTACAATTTATTTGGAAGGTGATTTCCAAAAGTTAAAGTGAAAGAGTAGAGAAAATGAGACAAGAAATAGAAAAAAGTCAAATAGGAGTGAAATTGAACTGACTACCTCTGGATTTGACATTGGTACTCAGCCCATCTGGGGACCCACTGAGAAATCATATAGAATTTGTCTCCAAATGATGCCAAATAAAAATGGGGAGGCTGCGAAACGATGCCTTCACTCTTATCCCTCATTGGTTGCTTCTTGACCTGGGAGAATTAATTGTCCTACACTGCGGGCTGTGACTACATAAGAACTAAGTGGCTTTTTATGACTTTGGAAAAAGCTCCAAGGCAGATAAACAGATGGACTCCTGAAACGAAATGCTGGTAATGTATGTGGAACATTATACCACAGCTGCACTGATATCTGATTAGCCAAGATTTGGCCAGGTCAATGTAAGGGTCTGTAGAGTAGTAAATGTGTGTGTGCATGTGTGTGTGTTTGTGGTGGTGGTGTGTGTATTGTTGTCAACACATGCAAAATCTAAATGTGAAGCAGCACAGAAAAAAAAGGCAGGCTGAGAAAAAATGTCAGGTTTTTCTGTGTAGCTGCATTTATAATAGAATTTACGTGTTGATTAGAAAGAAGTTCTGTTAACAAGTAATGTTTAAAAATATTTAGCCTATGGGGGAAAAACTAGCGAAAGGATTTCTAGGTACAAAAACTTAGAATCATTGCCTTATTGCCTACTATGGGTTAGTAACAATTTTTAGAACTGCCTGATCTGTGAAATAATACTCTTCCAAAAATGAATGTCATTTTGATAATATTCCCTATATATTTAATAATGGAATAGAAATGGAAACCCGTATAATTTTATTCTGCTAAAATGCATTAACAAATAACAGTAGATTTAGGTTTATGTAGCTTTAAAAATAATGTTTACCCAAGCAGAACATGTGAACTATTTTGATCACCTTTAATAGGTAATATGGTTTTAAATATATTTAACAATGAAAGAACTAATAAAAGCATAATGTGACGGTGTTTAGTCTCTTCTATGTATCTGTAGTTTTAGGTGAAATTTTGTTTTATAGGTTGTTGTTTGAGTTTTGTTTTATTATAAATATTCCATCTGCTTTAGGAAGGAATTTAAAGTAATTTACAAAAACAAAAAGTGTACTTAAAAGACAACAATAATCAAAATATACTTTAGAGGACATCAATTAAAAGGAGGTGAAGATGGAACTTGAGAAATAAATATACTCGGTACCCAAGTTAAAGAGAAACACTAATTCTGGGCTTCCTTAAAATTAAGACAATAAAGAAAAATGAATGATATACATTCATTTTTGAATGATATACATCCATTTAATAAACAAATGGATGAGATTTTATAGAATTATACACCTGGAACTTATGTAATTTTTACTAACCAATATCACCCCAATAAACTTAATAATAGAAAAAATCATTTTTCTATACATACTTTGCCCAAAACATATTTAAATGGAATTACTATAAAGCTAGGTTTCATAATAATCTGAAATGTATTTTTCAAATGGGTAATTATCCTAAAAGAAGAATTACTGATTTAACAAGACTGATGAAAGTCGTCGATGATTTAGACATGCCGAACAAATGGAATCCATTCAAAAAAGGACAACAAACTTGGGAAAAAAATATTTCAGATGAAAGCAGTCAATGAGTAGGTACAGTCTTTTGTCTGAAATTTCAATTCAAGTCATCAAGTGAAGAGACAGCACTAAACAGATTTAACCCAAAGCCACAGAGGATAAGCAGTAAAAAAGGATCCCCGCACACTGAACTGGTTAGTCTTTGGATCATGATATTAGACTGAAAGGAATATGAAGAAAATTGAAGGAAATTGAGATGAATGACCAGGAAAGAACAGGACTGAAAACCAGTTCAAAGAAACTCTTGTTTGTCTCATAACCCACCTCCAGCTCATCAGGAAACACAGTTGGCTCTACCTTTAAACACATCAGAATCTGACCTGTTCTTACCTCCTCCAGTGTTACAGCTCTGTTTCAAGTTACCCTCATTTCTTGCCTGAATTGTTGTAATAGCCTCCTAATCAGTCTCTTTGCTTTTGCTTTGATCCCCCTAATAATTTTTTTAACAGATAAATCCTTTTAAAACTTAAGTAAATAGGTCTCTCTTCTGCAGAAAAAAACCTTGAAAACTCCCCATTTCATTTCTAGTAAAAGCCAAAATCCTTAAAATGCTCTGCAGAACTCCATGTGATCTGGAACTTCTCTGACTTTATCTCCTACTCCACAAGTCCCCTCTTATTGGGCTCTAGGCACTTTGGCCTCATTATCAGTGTGCCTATCACCTTTGCCTCGCTGTGTCCCTGTAGTATAGCTAATTTACAGTCCCTTTTAAAGCCTTTTTCAAATCTCACTGTTTTAATGAAACTGCTCTGAACAAACTCTTTAAAATTGCAACCTCCCTTTCTCCCCTCTGTAATTCCTGATCCCCCAATCTTGATCTTTTTTTTCTTTTTTTTTTTTTTTAACAGCTATACTTAGTATAATTGACAAAATAATCACAAGTATTTAACATGTGCAATTTGGTAAGTTTTTTTTTCTCTTTAATTTATTTTATTGATTTTTGACAGAGAGAAACAGAGACAGAGAGAGACAGAGAGAAGGAGGAGGGCCCAGAGCAGTCTCCATAGCTGACATTAGTTTTCCATATAGTTTAACTCCACAGGTGGGCACGGGGCTGCGCAGGGCAGGAACTGGGCCGGGGGCCTCCCACATAGGTCCTGGCAAGAACTGAACTGGGGGCACACCCCAGTTCAGCATGTGGGTCCGCATGGGCTGGGGCCAGGATTCGATCCTCAGTCCCCGGGACTTCAAAGTGAGCGCTTAACCCACTGAGCCATCCCAGCTTTCCCTACAATTTGGTAAGTTTTGACAAATGTACACACCTATGAACACTATCACCACCATCAAGAAAATTAACATATCATCATTACTAAATTTTCCTTATGCCTCTTTTAATCCTCAATTCTGCCCTATCCTACCTTCCAAACCCATCCACAGGCAACCATTGATTTACTTTCTATCCTTATAAATTAGCTTGTATTTTCTAGAATTTTATATTAATAAAATTATATAGTATTGTACCCATTTTATCTGGCTACCTTTACTCTCTGTGTTTGAGATTCACCATGTTGGTATACATCAGTAGTTCATTCATTCTTATTGATGACTCGTATTCTACTGAATGGATATATTGCTATCTGTATATTAATTTGTATTTTTATAAAAATTGAAATTGTCCCCAGCTTGGGTCTATTACAAACAGAATTATTCCGAACATTTGTACAAGGCTTTTTATGAACATATGCTTTCCTATCTCTTGGGAAAATATCTAGAAGTAGGATAGTTGGATCATATGGTAGATCTATGTTTAATTTTTTAAGAAATTGTTGAACATTAAAAAAACAACAACAACGTAAAAACAGTTGTAACATTTTACAGTCCCTCCAGGGGAATATGACAGTTCTAGTTTCTTCACATCCTTGCAGACACTTGGCATGTCCAATCCTTTTTAGATTTTTACACATGTTTACTTGCCATCTGTGTAGTTACTTGGTGGTGTCTGTTGAAATATTTTGTTAATTTTTTTATTAGGTGATTTACTTCTTATTGAGTTTTGAGGGTCATTTATATATTCTACATACCATTACTTTATCAGATAAATGGTTTTGAAACATATTCTCCTTGTCTATAGTTTGTCTTATTTTTTTCTCTATCTTTCAAACAGCAGAAGTTTTCATTTTGATGAAGTCTGATTTATCATTTATTTACTTTGTTCAGATTGTGCTTTTCTTGTCATATATACGAAATCTGTACTTAACCCAAGTCACACTGAATTTTCCCTTTTGTTTTCTTCTGAAATTTCCATAAGTTTTACACGTAGATTCATGATCCGTTTTAATTTAATTTTTGTAGATGGTGTAAGGCATAAATTAAAAGTCTTGGGGATTATATGGATATCTAATTATTTCAGAATAGCTTATTGAAAAAACTGTATTTCCCTCACACAATTGCCTTTGCATCTGTTTAAAAACAGCTGTTTATGTGTGAGTGTACTTCAGGACTCTATTCGGTTTGATTGATCTATTTTTCTGTCTTATTGACAACAGCACATTATCTTGACATAGTAGCTTTAAATTCAGGCTGTACTATTTCTCTAGCTTTTCCCCTACTCCAGTTGTTTAAGCTGATGTAAGTCCTTCGCATTTCTATATGAATTTAAAACTCAGCTTTGAAAAACTCCTCCAAAATGCCGGATTTTGATTGAGATTGTATTAATTTGATAGATCAATTTGAGAGAACTGACATCTTAAAAAATCTATATTTTAGGCCTATTTTAATTTATCTCAGCAATGTTTTATAGTTTTCCAATGTACAGTTCTTTCACATATTTGTTAGATTTATGTCTAACGATTTCATAATTTTTGATGTTACTGTGAATGATGTTACTTTTTATATATTTCAATATTTAATGGCTCATTGCTAGAACATAGAGACAGGACTTTAGTATATTGATCTGGTGTTTCATAACCTTGCTAAAGTCAGTAGTAGTCAGATTTTCTACGAACACGATCATGTCATTTTCCAGTCAGTTTTACTTCTTCCTTTCTAATATGGCTGCTTTTGAGTTCGTTCCCTTGCCTTATTATTCTGGCTAGAACTTCCAGTGAAGTGTGGAAAAGAAGTAGTGAGAGTGGACACCCAGGTGTTGTTCCTGATCTTAGAGGCAAAACAGTCAGTTCTTCATATTTAGCATGATGTTAGCTGCAGGTTTTTCTTAAAGTATATGGACTCCTATGCTTTAATTTAAAAAACCTGTCTACTTTATTCCTCAACATTTGTCTCTTAACAGTTACTGCTCATTACGTTTCATGTTCTCAATGCCAGCAGATCTTTTATCTCAGTTTTCCAATTGCCTGCTTCTAGTATACTATGAGTTAAGGAAAAACATCTATAAGATAAGTGCCACGTGGCAAGTATTGGGCTGGGTGTTCATAAATCTCATTTAGTGGACAAGACAACTCTGTCAGGTTGTATTTTCATCATTTTACAAGTGAAGAAGGCTCATAGAGGTAACATGGCAAATGCAAAATTACATTGTTGTACAAATATTATTCAGTTAGTCTATACTAGTAACATCAAGGATTTACATAGGATACACAGTGCAGGATATACATCATATATGTACTATATTTCTCTACCTGGGACATTCATGTGCTAATAAATGAATATGAAGCATTTTTTCTTTCCACTATGCCTCAATGCCTCCAAAATTTGTTTGGCAAACACGGACCACCATGCTTATTAGAATGACATATCACAATAGGAGTAAATAAGCACCGAGTAAGGGCTTGAGTGTGCTCCACTGAGGAAAATATATAGTTTTCAGTACTTGGGTTTGTTAACCAGCTTCACTGCTTTGAGGACCTTTTCCTTTTATCCCAGTTCTTATTTGTATTTCAATACAGAAAATATATTTTATCACTGCCTTGGAATAAGCTGCTATGCTTACTTTCTTTTTCTGTTCTCAAAAGAATTATTTATGGAATTAGAACAAGGAAAATACATCCTTGGGGTAAATGTTATAAAAAATGTGCGGATACTCAGTTTTGAAACAGCTAGATTATTCCCTATGCTTATCTCTCATTTTTATAGTGTACTGTTGTTCTTGAAATTTTAAAGAATAGACTAAAACTGCTACTTTCCAGCAATTTCTATTGAACACATGTAGAAGCTGGACTATTTTATTTTTCCTCTCTAGAAATTCTTTACAGTTTTCTTCATTTGATTAGTGGCTGATGCAATCAGTTTTCTGTCTAAATGAAGTTATAAAGCCTCAGAGGAAGTGGTTGTGCTTTTGAAGTAGGGTTTAATACAAGAACATGCAGCTGCTACTCAGCAAACAAGAGATGTATATGTGTTCTAATAACCAACCAGCATAATGTTCTGCTGGGGTAACATTGTTGAGGTGATGCCAAGTTGAATACAGACATTTGCATAGCAAATTCCAACCAACATTTAATGTGCATGCTTCATCTGCAGAAGCTACCACAAAGGCTTGCTGGCTTGCATCTTTTCCACGATTTTCTCTAACTGCTCGTCTCGTGTTTCTTCTATCTTGGCAACGTCATAGTTCACCTAGCAACCAAAGCTAACTTTTCTCCAGGAGTCTTGATTCCTTCTTCACTTTAATTTCCTCATTCAAATGGTCTCCAAACACTTAATATTTCTGAAATATTTTTCATATCTATTTTTCAGGTTAACTCTGCCTCTATTAGTACAGAATAATAAAATTTATTGTCTAAACCCTCTAGTGATTAATATCCATCCTAATCCAAATCATCCAGATTGATTGTAGAGAAATAAATCCATCAGGTTATTAAAACATATACTCAATGGCTTTCAATGACCTATTTCAATTAAAATTTATATTGTTTGGTGTTCTTAAATATCCCTCTCAATATTATGGTCAAGCTTTCTAGTTTAATTACTTTCTGCATCTACTTCTAGGCTTTGGACACCGCTACAAACACATCAGAGTATACTTATTTTAAATTTGCTGCCTAGACAAGTCTATATATCCTTCTTCACCACCTGAAAATCCCCACCGCCTTTGAAGAACACGTTTGAATGTTATATTGTTTGTGAAGCTTTTATTACTTAGCACCTTCCTTCCAATAACTACTCATGATTGTTTTACTTCATATAGTGAATAAAGCTGTGTTTTGGAGCATGAAAAATTAAAATCAGTCCAGATTTAGTGTATGCAGTTTTTCGAAAACTAATCTCTTTGAGATTCATTCTTCCTTACTGGAAGAAATAAAGTAAGGTTGTGAGCTTTAGATTTTTGACATTCAAGGTGTTATCACTGTAGCAGCAGCATTTGGCATCACTTGGGAACGTGTTACAGATCTGGCATCTCAGGATCCACTTGAAACCTACTAAATCAGTGTGCATTTGAACATAATCTCCAGTTGATGTGTATGCATATTCATTAAAATTAAAGAAATACTGACATATGATAACTGCATCTAGCAATGTTCTCTTCAACCAAAATATACATTCAGTAAATGCTTCTCTTCCCATTAAACGGTTCATTCATAATACATTGAATATTATATTCATTTGAAACAATTATTTACTTATTTCTGTTCCTCATTTATTACATTGTCAGCTTTTCAGTGGTAGAGACCTTAGCATCCCAAACATTCGGCTTTATGCTAGTATATAGTAAATGCTCAATAAAATGTTTACTGAAAAGGTCATGAACTAATGTGCACCATTTAGAAATGTATAGTGAAGGAAAAATGGTGTTTCCAAACATTAAAATTCTAAACACCACAAGAAAAAGAATTCTAATTGATTAAGTAATGGTAATATGCCATCTTTGGATGGTATACATGAGTTCACTTGATTATAACTTTGGAAATCGTCTATGGAGATGAATGAAATTTTATGTATTGGTGTGTTTCAGTCTCACAATCTGATACATTGTTTTTGTACTTTCACTTTTAATTAGAGAATTAATTATATTTCCCCGTATTAAGATAAGATTAGAGTTGCAAATGAGTAAAGAGAGAAATAAAAAGAAGGGGCAAAAATTCTTGTCATATACATGAGAAGGCTGCCATTTCTTTGGAAGGTTTGGATACAGATCGGCCGGGACCACAGCGGCCCTGGCCGGTCTGATGGAAGCTGGAGCACCTGTTCCCTGAAGGTCCATAAACGAGCATACTATGAAGTACTCGAAGCCACAACGACCACAAGACGCTAATCTCAGACAAGTTTCAGATAGTCGTTAGTACCAAAGACAATGCCTGCCATCCATTGAAGTTTCTGTACAAATATGTGGGAAATGAATGAATATCAGGAGACAAAAGACTATCTGCAAAAAATCCTAACAATGAGTAGGGAATATTGGGAAACAGAAAATTGCATAGAAGATCATTGCAAATATGCTTTGATACTATCTCAACTGTGCTCACAGACAAACCGGTCGGGTCACACAATACTTAACTGTTTTGCGGCCACATTGCTAGGTTCTGTTGCTGTGCAAGAACACTGACTCTTTTATGAATGCAATTTTTTTTCTCCTGCACAAGTCCACCCCTCTCTCACACTGGAATTACTTAGACTGAACCACACTGCTTCCAACAGAAACTGCTCTTTAGGCTGCAACTCAGTTGCTTTTAGATGTATGAACCTACTAAATCACTGAGAACAACTGTGGTGACTGTATGTCCTAGAGTCAAAGGATGCTGCCAGTGGTTCACTTGGAGCCCTGTCTTTTTATTTTTTAACTTAATTAATTTACTTATTGCTAGTTATTATCCCTGCCTCCACTATACACTACTCATATCTTTCTCCGAGTACCAAAGTTTTTAGCACTGAACTGAAGAGGGTCTGTATCAGGTAGGGTCCTGGCAGAATACAAATTACATACCTAGGTTACATAATTGAAGAGTTAAATAGGTGGTGATTTACAAAGATGTGTATAGGAAGCTAAGTCAAAAGGGTACGGGTGAGTTAGGGGAGCAAATACGTGACATCCAGCACAGGTGTTAAACTGCTGGGGAGACCATCTGTGATGAGGAGAGTGGAAAATGTTTTCCCCATATTATTGCATTTTTTTTTTTATCAGAGGTTTTCAACTACGGCACAACTAAAACTGTCTCTGAACATTGTCAATGTGCCCAGAGGGACTAAATTATGCCTAACCGAGAACCATTGTATAAGATGAAAGAACTGTGTTAAATATACTCTTATTTAATTTGTTGAAAATTAACTGCTGGTAATCCTACCCATTATTTCACTCAGTGAATTTATGCACTGAAGGGAGCGTGAATGAGAGATATTAATAAATCCTTACTGGGCTTGTTTTCTCAAGGTTTTTATCGTTTGATCTCTTTTAATGTTTAAGAAATGTGTGTCTTCCATGCAAAATAGCCTTTAAGCCTAAACTAATTCATTCGATGATTAGCAAAAATAGCAATCTGTCCCACTGCTAGAGGAAAAACTGGGTATGTTGATCTTATTGAGTGATAAGGCCTTCTTAAGATATTTCCATCAGTAATTCTAATTCTATTACACTTTTACCTTACCTACCGTATGTGGTCCCCCAGAAGATTTCTCTCCACTCTGATGTTGTTGAGCCCCAGGGTTGCATGAAATGTTCAGTGCAAAGGCCTTGATTTCAATCTATGGTCCTCTCTCATAACAAACAAACACAAACAAACAAAAAAGACTTTTTCAGGAACCCTCATACACTGCTGGTGGGAATGTAAACTGGTACAGCCACTATGGAAGGCTGTATGGAGATTCCTCAAAAAATTACGAATGGAATTACCATATGACCCAGCCATCCCTCTACTGGGCATCTACCCAAAAA